>JAPPVO010000014.1:12482980-12538835 GCA_030407325.1 Camellia japonica | reverse complement strand
CAGAGCAGAATTCTGAGTTTGGGCTCAACAAACAATCCACCCTCAGACCAATACCTTCCTAAAGATTGATCCAAGAAAAGACTTGCCACAACAACTTTCTGAGTTTGGGCTCGAGAACCAATCTGCCTCTTGGTTGCAGCCAGTTGCTTCATTTCCCAGTGTTAACCAATCTGCCTTTGGTAAGATACCGATGACTGATTACTTGTGCGCTTCCTTGGGAGCGAAAAATGTGCCAAATCACAACTCCGAGTTTGGACTTGATAACCAATTTGCAGTCACTACCCAATCTGCGTCGGTTATGACACCTCTGACTGATTCCATGGAAGGGTTAAAAGACGCACCACAACAAAATTCTGGGCCTGCACTTGACAACCAACTGATACCACAACAAAATTCCAAGTTTGGATTTGAGAATGTATCTACGAAACAGGATGAGATAATGCAAGATCTTGAAGATTCCACTCTGCTAGAAAGGCATAACATTGATGGAGAGGGAACAAAAGATGTGAATGTGGTACTAGAAATAGGATCTCAACGGAGTGTTGATATTTGTCATGGTGAGGAAAACATGGATCAGGTGCCTCAAGTTCAACACCGGGCTGTATATTTTGGGCTCGAGTCAAGTGAGTTGGCTTATGATGAGCTAAAGAGTGGAAATCCCGAGCTACAACAAACTCCAGCTGGTGCTAAAACCGATACACCACAGACTATGCAGTCAGAGTCCATCAAAGATTCAGGGAGAGATGAAATTACCCAAAATTGAAAACCGGTAATTGATGCTGGTTAATCAACCAGTAACATTTGCCGGGAAAAGGTGCTGCTTTTGAACCTGAGGTTGCAGCCGGAGGAATTCTTTGCCCTGGAAAAGGTTAGTTCTTCTGTTCTAGCCAATGATGCGGATTTTGTTCTTGAAGAATTCCACCACCTACCAGGAATCACAAGAAGAAAGAAAAAGAAAAGAATGAGAAAAAGGAAAGAATTCACAGCTAAAGATAGATAAAGACTTCAGGAAAAACAAGTATGAGCGGAATTCTATACTTTTGGACTTAACTTTCATGTTTCTCTTATTGCTGTTTCAATCATTCAGTTCTTACTGTTTTCTAGTTGTTCACAATGTGTTTGGACAAGTTTCATTCGTTGCTTCATTTTTTTAGCATTATATACTTCATCGTAATCCAATATTTCTTGAATGTTTGTGTAATGTTTACTAAGAAATTGAAGATAAAAGCAATCTTTGGCATTGTTGATTGAGTTTGTACTAACAGCTGCTTATGGCCTTGGATGAAATTGAATGGGAAACAAAGTATGCATGTTGCCAACTCCGGCTAATGAGAATAGGTTTTTGTTGAGTTGAATTTAGTTGAGTTTATATTTACAAAAATTTTAAAAACTGGAAATGAAACTTGTTTGGTATCTATTTTTGTTTTCAAAAAAATTGTAAATAGTTCACAAATTTTACTAGATTCTTATAATTCAAAAAATAAATAAATAAATAAATAAAAATAAAAAAATATTTACTTATCTGAAAAATAAGTTTTTATTCCCTTCTCCATCTCCCATCTTCTGTGGCTGTCATCTATCGCTCATTACCACCACTAGCAACCACCTTTAGCTGTTGCCACCAGCAACCTCCTCCAGTCACCATTTCCTACAGTAAACAAATATTTTTGGCTACCACCAACCACATCTGGCCATCATGTTGACAACCACCTCTTGTCACCATTTTCGATCCTCAATAATTCATCCACCACCGCCCATTGACAACCAATGTTGATCACTCCTCACTTGTTTTTCAAACATTTTTAAAATACATAAGCCAAATTTGTTTTTTATTTTCATTTTCCCCACACACACACACACCCAAAAAGGGTAAATGATCCATCTTTTGGTATTTTACAATATGAGATCCATCAAATTAACCAAAGACTCCCTTTGCCAAATAGTTAGTCCTCGTAGTTATTTTTTGTCTTGCACTGCATTTCATTTTAAACTCAAAACTAACTATTGTGTGCGTAGACCATTGGAAAATTCTGAGAAATGTATCCGAAGCTAGGATGTGAAATGCATCCGAAAAATGATAGGGTAATGGTATTTTTAAAATTTAGAGCTATCTTTATGAGTAATTTTTTTCTGTGTTTTAAAATGAATGGCGTCACCAATTCAACCTCATCATCATCTTTGAAAATAAAAATTATGCATCGCTTAATTGGTTGGTATAACATTGTTCTTCCCTGGAACAACGTTAACAGTGGTTCAAAATTGTAATAAACAGGCTTTAATTTTTTTTTCTTTAATTTTGTTAGTCATAAAAAATTTAAAATTTAAAATAAAAAAATTGATTATTTATTCCAAATCTAGATTCAAAACATACAAATTAATTGAATGATAATGTTATTCAAAATTGTATTTCATAAATTCATATACGGAAAAAATCAAATTAAAAATGCAATGAAAATGAAGGGTAAGCATCATCTAACTAATGATATTAGGGTTAGAAAGATACTGTATCAAGATAATTTTGACAGGTTCACACATTTTAACCAGCCAACCAACTGACCCGCCGACTTTTATCACTCAAACTACCCAACCCAACCCAACCCGCTAACCTTCTCAAACCGCACAACTGATTTGGGTTGGTGCGGGATGGCAAATTAACAGAATAAGCACAAAGGTCTAGAACCATGCTGTCAATAGAATCATGCAATATTCCATACTTTCATTTGCCCAAAACAAGTCCCATGTGTTATTATCACCAAACTCCAACATTTCTATACTGACATAATTCCCAGCACCAAGCCATAGAAAATAAACGGTAATAAGGTGAGCAAACAGGTATGTATGACTAGGACAAACAGGAAAAAGAAAATTTTGATGGATCAAGAATGAAGTAGCATGCAAGTTACAAAAAAGACACCTCTCAAGTACAGAATCCTCCAAACACTAGTACAGAAATGAACTCAACAACCAGTGATTTAGCCAAAGTATGCTACATTATGGGCAAATAGAACTTTCAGAGTCTTCCTCTTCACAGATATGACGTCAATCACCATCCACCATCTTTTGCAGCCAAATGAACCAGAAATACACTGCATAATAACATATCATAACTCAGTTAGGTATACCCATGCCCAGAGAAACTACATGAACATACTGATGTAGCATATAGGCACAAAAAGATTCAGGAATTGATTAATTCATAATTTCACTTGTATCGACAAAGAGCCAACTTATTCTGTATTCTATGATGCATTACTAAATCATAACTGGTAACTACCACCAAACTTCCAATGTTGTGCATGTGTCAGCTCGAGCTAAGAACTGAACAACTGCGGTGGTAGTGGTTTAGGTGGTGGCATTGATAAAACTGTAGTCCGGAAAACATTTAACACTTTTTAAAGGAGTGGAGAACATTTTCCACCCAAATAAACTTGTTTTCCATTGACTTTAGTTTTATGTCCTAACCACCAAACAATCAAAAATGCAGAAAATATTTTCCAAAAAATGTTTTCTGCCAAAACAAACAGACTGAAAAATGTGATTAGAATCATGAGAACTTGGTCGTATGCTAACCCAAAAATAAATAAAAAAATACTGAAAAGCCTAAGAAGAGCACTCCACTCTGGGTTCACCATCTCCTTCTTTGCCACAAAACAAAAACTGCCCTCATTGCAAAGGAAAACTATAAAAGGAATATCACACCAATATTGGTAATTTCTGAACTCTAAAACTAAACAAGTTGGATTTAAGCATTGCTTTCAAATGGCTCTAGAAAGGAAGATAGTGTATAATATTAAAACTCTGATCGGTAAGTTTAACCAAGTATTCAATAATTTAATCAATAAAAAACACAAAGTCTAACAGCATCATAATCAAATAGATAAGCTATAGAAATCGACTTGGTCATCACATCTCAAGTATTTAACCACATATTCACATTTTATATTTAGGACTCTTGGGGGTACTTTGTCCTATAACTACACTAGGAAAGAGCACATGACCAAGTAATACCAAAACTGAAAGAAACTTTAGGCATCACTTGAACGAATAAATTATTGGCTGCAAAGAAGCCAAAGGGCACGCTTATATATCTTACCTCTACTGCTGTTGGGGGGTTGCTGGTAGTTTCCATATCCAGGATAGTTTCTGTAGTACAGATTGGGATCTTGAGCAGCTGCGGCATATCCGTAAGTTTCATATCCAGGTGTATATCCATAATATCCACCATTCCACTGGTTTGGATCTGGCTGAGACTGAACAAAGCCAACAGATGGAAACTGTATATTTTAATACTGCAAGGGAGAAAATGTGAAGTAAATGCAAATAGCACAAGGTTCTTGGTTTTAGAAGATACGAACCTGTTTGCTTGAAGGACTACGACCCCATGAAAGCCGAATTTTTTGACCACCCAACGGAGTTCCATTTAACATCCTCAGTGCTTCCTCAGCACAATGTCTGCCATCACATATGCATGGAACAGAACAAAGTCTCCCACATTAATGTTTAATTCCAATCAAGGAAAATTCGAGGCAGACCTAGCTTACCTGTCAGCAAATTGAACAAACCCACATCGCTTGCCTGCTGGTATTTTCACATGGACTAATTGCCCATATGGGCTGAAAACTTGCCTGAGTTGGTCATCCGAAACACTTTCATTCACACCACCAACAAATATCTGGCCATGCAAATTGTTTTCCACAAGCATATCAGGCCCCGTCTCCCCAAAAGAAAGAAAAATTGAGAGATTAAAAGAAAGAAAAGAAAGAAGAAAAAAAAAAAGTACGCACAGTTGTATTATTTGGATCAGCCTCATCCTGAGTTCCTTGTGTATTCTGAAATGAAGCTGCAAATACAAAAAGGCTAAAAAAATGAATTTTCCTTCTACAACTATGTCAGACGCTATGGATCATGTTAAAAAACCATGCAGAAGATTTTCATCCAACATAATTGGTAAATTGAAGACATTATCAGAACATCCATAAGCACACAAAAAAAAAATGGAAAAAGAAAATAAAAGTGCAACACATACAAGCTGACAGAAGATCTGACTGATCACAAAACCAAATGAACACATTATAGCGACTTTGTCAAGATAGTAGCATTCAGGAAAATCTTTTAAGAGCAAAAAGATAATGCCAGAATGAAATATGCCATCTTGCAAACAGAATGACAAGTGGCCATTGCAATAGTTCACTTCTTAGTTCTTAAACACTTGTACAGAAAAGAAAAATGAAAAAAAGGGAAAAAGATAACCACTAAAACCTTATTATAACATCAAAGCAGTATGCTCAAGAACGTAACAGTATATGTGAACTAAGTGCTCATTTGGCAAGACTTTTTTAGTTGGCTTTTTGGCTTTTTTGACTTTTTTAGCCTGGGAGTTTTTTGGTCGTTGGGTATTCTTGTTTGGTTTTTTTGGCTTTTTGGCTTTGGAATGGCAAATGTTTTTTTGGACTTGTTTGGTTTGTGTTTGTAGAGTAATTTTTGAGATAAAAAAAACGAAAACTTGTTTGGTTTGCCTTTTTTCAGAAATGGTTTTGCAAAATTGTTTTGGGGAGAGAGTTTTAAAAAAAGTAATTGATTTGAAGTGTATGAGAGAGAGTGATTTTGGAAAGTAGGTAACCAAACAAAATTTTGAGATTTGTTTTGGAAAAATTTGTTTGGTTTGATTACTCTTAAAAATTTGTTTGTAGAGAATTTTTCCCAAAAAAATTTCTAAAAAACAAACCAAACAAGCCCACTTTTTGTGATTTTTGTCCTACTGTGATTTTTTGACTTTTTTTTGTCCTTTTGTGATTTTTTAGCCCCAACTCAAATACCAAATGACCCCTAAATATAATAGACATAAATATTTTTTTCATTATCGGACCCATGCTGACCCACCAAATCACAAAATCTTCTAGCCATAGAGTTTTATAAAGTGGCTAAACAAATTTAATTTTTATTTTTTTTAATAACATACCAAATAAATAAATAAATAACCTGCTACTGTATCAAAGTAAAGACAGTTCATTGGCTCGGTAAAAGAAATGAGATGACTACATGACTTCCCTCGCTTGGTTGCTAACATATCTGATCCCCACATCATTATATCCCTAAGATGTGAGCTCCACAAGTCCCAAATAATTGAACATTAACCATCTGTACTGCTTCTAAACCAACTACTACATGCAGAGGGAAAATGAGCATACAAGACGAAAATTTACACAACATTTGCAATGAAGAAAAATGTTGAAATTAAGTATGCCACTGGACAATATTTAGTTAAATAAACTATTATAACAAACCAAACCAAACTGAGCCTTGTGTCCAAACAAGTGGAGTCAGCTAAATAAACCATTGTAAAAAGCTAAAGCATTTCCTAATTTAATGCAGTATCTAAATTGAAAAAGAAAAATTGTCATAGCAGTGTTTCATTTCGTCTTGAAAAAAATAAAAAGAAAAATCGACAAAGATTTCAAGGGAAAAATAAAGAAGGAACGGAACAATCCAAATGGATTGTACAGACTGAAAAAACAACCTATTCAGGAAGCTGAACTAAATACATACATCCATATTTGTAAGTTGTGACTAAGCCTCCTATATGCAATTCCAAACAAATGGATGAAAATTGACGACTGTGGCACGAAGTGAGCCTTTTCTCAAAGTCAATCAAAATAATAAATAAAAGATAATTTAAGCTTCAGGCAACAACAGGAGGAAATAGGGGACAAATTCAAATCTTAACTCAAAAGAAGATGATACAGGATGTAATGTGCCGAATAGTGTTATCTCTTCTGGAAGACAAATCAAAAATAATAGACAACAACTGGAACGGAAAATGAAATATAACTTTGAATGACTGCTAAATCAAAAAAAAGAACTGGAGAAAGAATTTGAAAATTGTAGCATAATCGATGCCACAACGAACTGATATAAAGGGCAAAGTAATGACATAAAAAAGAAAACTGACCTAAGTAAGGCCACGCACTATAGGGGTAACCATTTCAGCTGAAATCAGTTCCCAGTCCCTAAACGATAGAGCCACTTGACACCCTGCTTTGAGACAACAATTTTATAAGTTGTTGCAAGTTTTAGCATTCATATATTATTAATGCCCAAAATCTCGAAAGGGAAGCACTGGAAGGAAATTAATTTAAAGCTGGTGCTTTATCCGAGAATCAAGAGCATAACTGAAAGGAACTGAAATCAACAATATTCTTTAGAAGACAAAGACTGCACGTAAAAACATTGGGGAAAAGAAACTATGAAGCACGGGTACTTCAAAAATATTGCCATACTTGAACCGGGTACTAGTACTCGTACTGATAGGGCTACATGCGTACCAGGGTACTCAAAATACGTACCAGGTACTTCTTATACATTCTTTGGCAGTTGGGTACTCCATGGATACTTCATGGGTACGGGATGGGTACACCAAGTTATGGGACATTGATGCAAACACGTATAATTTATTTTAAGAGTTCTGATTTACTTGAAATTGTATGAAGAAATTGATAAAAGTGAAAATTGAAATTTTAAGTTTTCAAATTTTGCTTCCTTCGCCATTGGAATGAAACTTTGCTTTGTAATTTTTCCTATTTAATGGCATTAAAACAGCTTATAATCTTTGCTTTGGTATTGGTAATGGTATTATTAAACTACGATTTCTCTTTCGGCTTTATAATTTTTTCTTTTAGTTTTGGTATTAAACTTTGATTTGTATATTGAATCTCAAACTATAAATTTAAAAAAAAAAAAAAAAAATTTATTGACGTACTCCAGCCATACCTGTATCTTATTTTTTTTAGATTTTGCCGTATCGGCGTACCCATAACATACCCGTACCAGTATCTGTACCTGCACCCATGCTTCATAAACATAACCTACCATACAATTCTAAAGGCCAAATTTGAAAAATCAAACCACGTGATAACATATGCACACAAGATTAAAGATTCGTATCCAAATAATAATGCCATCTGAATGCAGAACATTTCAAATGCACTAACAATTATCACAAAAGGCCATCGAAAGTATGTAACACTATTAAATACACCTTCAGGGTATTGCCAACTTACCCACATTCTTCTTGTTAGCAGCTGGCCCAACACGCATGGGCCTGGTTGAACAAAACTTTCCATTCATCTCGGTCATAGCACGTAATTGTTCGCTTTCATCTCCAAACCTGACAAACCCATAGCCCTTTGTCCGTCCAGTCATCCTATCAGTTACAACCTTTGCACCCTTAACTGAGGGATATTGGGACCTGAATGTCTCTTGTAGCATGTAATCTGTAACATCAGATGCCAGGTCTCCAACAAATATGGTGAAGTCAGGGGTACCATCTGAACGCTTTTCACCAGCACCAAACGATGCCCAGTTCAGTCTGTAATTCTGCTCAACATTTGGCATCAAGGTACCATTATATGTTTGTAAAGTTCTTTCTGCAGCAGCACGACTTCCAAACTCAATAAACCCATAACCTTCTGATTGAGCAGTTTGCTTGTTACGGATAACTTTCGCAGTGACCACCTACACTCACAATTGCACAAACACTCCCAGTTAGAAGACATGTAGGGAACAGCAGGTGTCCCTGACATACAGTTATCTGCGTTTATGCCCTGTACATGCACGCCTATTCACACAATCTGGATAATGATTATTATGATGTATCTTCATGCATCAAGGCGGGTGCATAGCGCTATGACAAGCATGATGATACATTTACTCATACAGAAAATCAACAGCCTGATTTAAATTTGCATAACAAATTTCAACCATAAATATGCTTTGCACATCGTACACGTTAAATTCTGCAAAACAAGTTTTAAAAAAAACCATTCGTGACATGTTAACCATATCTTTTTTGTGAATAATGCCATACAGAACCCACATAATTATAGAAGCATGAATACATCTGTTAAAAAATAATACTATACAGAACCCCAAAAAATAATGCAGAGCGTTTCTTGTACAACACAACAAAATTTAATGCAACTAAAGATTTGCTCTTCACTACACCAATCAATTGCATAAGCAACTGTTTTGCTTAAACTTTCTCACAAACCAATCAATCCCAAATAAAATAAATAAAAACCAAATCTTGCAAAATAATAGAACTAGTATAGAAAAAAAGGAGCACCACATCACAATGCATCCACAAAACACCTATGTTTCCGGGTACGTACAACATAATAAAATTCAATGCAAATAATGGATTTCTCTCCACTACACCAATCAATTGCTTAAACTTTCTCTCAAACCTATCAATCCAAAACATTTATAAAAAATTTAAAACAAAGCATCGCAATGCATACCTATCAATTGCGTATCAACTAGCAAAACTCTTTCTCAAATTTTATTTCCAATCCGAAACATTTCAAAAAATAATAATATTAAAAATAAAAATAAAAATAAAAAAAGATAGAATAGAGCAAATGAGAGTTACCTCGCCAATCTGGGCGAAACAGTTGACGAGATATTGTTCATCCATCCAGTACTGGAGATCGCCGATCCAGAGCGTGCGGACCTCGTCGGAGCTGGCCGGGAACTGCGATTGCGGCGCCTGAGGCGGTGGTTGCTGCTGGTGATAATACAGCGGCGGCTGCGGCTGCGGATATTGGAAAGGTTGTTGTTGTGGTGGTTGTTGGTGGTGGTGGTGGTTGGGCATCATCCATGGCTGTTGTTGCTGTTGGTATTGGAAGTGGCTCTGTTGGTGAGGGACGGTTGGAGGCGCCATTTGTGGAGGAACCAAGGTCGTTCCTGGTTGTTGCATCATCGTCAAGATCCTTACTTTGAAGAAAATGTAGAGATAGAGGGGTTTTGGGGTCTGGAAATCGTAACCCTAGAAATGGATTAGAAGAAGCGTCACCGAGTGGTGCCAGAACAAAGAAAGCACAATTTGGACAAAATCTGTGTCGCCCAGTCTGCTTGAGGGCTATGCTGATATATTTGTTAATCCATGGGGGTTAATATTATTTGTCAAGGAATGAGTTGCCTCTTGTTGGAATTTCAACTTACCACACAGTTAAAGGCAAGAAACATTAAGAGTTGTTTGGGTTGATTTAAATATTATATTTTTTGATTTTTTTTATGAAATATGAATTGGATATGGGTTGGGTTTGAAGTGATGTGATAGAGAAGTGATGTGACTTAAATAAGATGATATGACTTAAATAGAATAATAATTTTTTGACTTTTTAATTTTTTTAAGTCATGACTAATAAGATTTAAATAAAATACTCTTAACTTTTAGAGTTATTAAATGAAATATTCTTACTAAAAGTATTTGAAAAAAAATTAATTCATAAATTTTTACCTGCATGAGACGTCCGCTTAAAGATTGTTACTAGCAATAAATCTTAGCTGTCTAGTGCAATTGCAAGTTCAACTAGAGACAAACTAAGGGGTTGTTTGGGATGATCTAAATAAGTATATTTTTTGACTTTTTATGAAATATGAGTTGGGTTTGAAGTGATATGGTAGAGAGGTGATGTGATTTAAATAAGATGATGTGACTTAAATAGGATAGTGACTTTTTAACTTTTTTGTGTTATGCCAAACTAGCCTAATTTTTTTTTTTAATATCAAGCCAGTAATGTTTTCAAAAAATAATTATAAATTTTATAAATAAAAAAATTACTGAAACATTCCTCTTCAATTTTAGTTAGTAAAAGAGGTTCAATATATTTTTTATTATTAGTAAAGGTCTCTCAATAATATTATTTAAAAAATTTCAACTCATCATTTGAAAAATTGAAATTTCGCTGTGAAAAAAAAAGAATTATTTGTGTTATTTGTGAAGAGTTGGAAATTGTAAAAATGTTTAGGAATTTTAATTATATAAAAATATTATATATGTTTTATCTTATAAAATTCTAATACCATGAATCTTAAACTAAAAAAATCCCTTTGTAAATATTATTAATTAGAATTATAAAAATAATAAAAATATGATGTAATAGAAATAAAGTTAATAAATGACTTATTTGGGGCGTCCCAAAAGTGGCCATTTGGAGTGTCCCCAAAAGAGGCATCACTTGCCTATAGATTTTTTTTGAACTCCCATACTTTCAATTAAAGAGGAAATGGGGATACATCAGAGTTGAGTATGGAGACAAGAGCGGCAGGTGGGCATACAACCCAATTTACAGGTAAAGACTTAGAAAGACATGACTTTGCAACCCAGTGGGCTGCACCATTGTTGTGGCGTCTAGTCCAGGAAAACAAAAAAGAATTTGGATGAGCAAGAGCTCTAATATCCAGAATAATAGCACTATACTCCCAGGGTGGGACTGTTTCGGAAACGTAAAGAGAGATCACCCGTTTGCTGTCACTTTCGATTTCCACCTGTGAGAGATTGAGGGCTTGAGCCATGAAACATGCCATACGCACTGCATGAGCCTCGGCTTGTGCTGCAGAGGAAGCCGCAATGGACTTAGCACAACCATCCAATAGGTTGCCCTTTGAATCTCGAAGAATCACAGCCAGTGCAGCTGATGAAGAGGGCTGACAGAAAGCTGCATCACAGTTGATTTTAACCCAACTATGGGAAGCTGGCATCCAACTTAAACGGGGGTGAAGGTTGGGGACGGCTAAGGCCTGGTTGGGAGGGTTGGGATGGCTAGACAGAACATCTTGCTCCTTCCAGAAATGAGTGATTTTTTGCAAAGTGACATGAGGGTCCACCGGTTGATGGTTAAAAACAAAATCATTTCTGGATTTCCAAATAAACCAGGCAACAATAGCAACAATACTGAGGAGACGTTTGGATTCATTCTTCGGAGTACCGCCTTGCAACAGATTGTTGGTCCACTGGGTCACATTTGTTATCGAACCTTGATCCACGCGCAGATTTAAGGAGCTGCCAAACCACACAGCCTTGGTCCAGGGACAATCAAACAGAAGATGTTCTACGGATTCAACGCAGTTCCTGCAAATAGGACATTCGCCTGAAGATGCACACTTGCGTCTAAACAAACCCAGCTTGGTGGGCAGCAGATTATTGCAGATTTTCCACCAGAAGTGTCGGATTTTAGGTGGTACATCAAGATTCCAAATGGAGCTCCAAAAATCTGTGCCAAGGGAGAGAGAGCCCGAAGGTTTGTGAGACACATTGGCATTGTGGCAGATCTGTTTGGCTAGGACATAGCCCGACTTGACTGAATAAACTCCCGATTGAGTGTGGTGCCATATTAAACAATCATCTCTATTGACCGCGGCAATTGGGATGGCAAGAACAGCTTGTAAATCTTCTTTCAAGAGCCAGTCAGTGAGGAGTGCACGGCTCCAGGTTTTGTGAATGGGATCAATGACTTCAGCAACTTTTTGAACGTTGCAGATAGATGGTCTAGGTGAAGCAATTTTGAAGTCTTTGGTAGAGGGTACCCACTTGTCTTCCCAAAACTGCGCAAATTTACCGTTTTGGATTTGCCACCGGAGCCCATTCTGGAGAAGTTCCCTTCCTTTGAGGAGGCTGGCCCATGCCCAAGATGTTCTCTTTCCCTTAGATGCTTGCAAGAAAGTGGAATTTGGAAAGTAGAGGCCTTTATACATGCGAGCCCAGAAAAGAATGGGGGTTCATAAGGAGGCGCCATCCTTGCTTAGCCAGTAAGGCCTGGTTGAAAGCTTTGAAATCCCTGAAGCCCATACCTCCATGTTTTTTGGGGGTTGTCAGATGATCCCAACTTGCCCAAGGGATGCCCTTGTTATCCGGATCCCCTTTCCACCAAAAATTTCGGACAAGAGAATTGAACTTAGCACAGAACGATCTTGGCATTTCAAAACAAGACATGGCATAGGAGGGTAAAGCCTGAACCACAGCTTTGATTAGTGTTTCCTTACCCGCTTGAGAGAGGAGCTTGGATTTCCACCCTTGCATTTTGCCCAAAGCTTTTTCAATCAGACTCCCAAAAGCTTCAGCTTTAGATCTACCCCAGAAAGAAGGTAGGCCTAGATATTTAGCGGTAAGCTTGGCTTGGGAAACACCCAAAGAGGAGCAGATGGAGCTACGGATTGTTGCAGATGCATTGGATGAGAACATCACTCCTGACTTGTCAAAATTGATCATTTGTCCTGAAGCTTCACTATACATCCTCAAAGTGGCCATTATGCTGTGGCATTCATTCTGATTGGCCTTAAGGAAAAGTATAGCATCATCCGCAAAGAAAATGTGAGAGAGGACTGGACAAGTCCTTCTCATTGTCAACCTCGAAATCCCGTGGGTACATAGAGCCCGAGTTATGAGGTTGGAGAACACATCAGCCACCATTAGAAAAAGATAAGGTGAGAGTGGGTCGCCTTGACGAAGTCCACAAGAGGGGATGATAGAAGTGCGTTTGGCTCCATTGACATAAATTGAAAACCTCACTGTTGTGACACATTCCATAACCAAATTCACCCAATTCCTATGAAAGCCCATTTTGAGTAACACAGCTTGCAAAAAGTCCCATTGGATACGGTCATAGGCTTTGTTGAAGTCCAGCTTAAGGGCCATGTTTGCATGCTTTCCGGATTTCTTCTGCTTCAAAAAGTGGAAGGCCTCATGAGCTATGAGAACGCTATCTTGAATAAGCCTACCGGGGACAAAAGCCGCTTGTTGAGGTGAGATAAGATGCTTCAGAATCTTTTTCAATCTGTTGGCCATGACTTTAGTAATGATTTTCATGCTGAAATTACAGAGGCTGATGGGGCGATAATGATTGAGGCTAATAGGGGCAGCCACCTTGGGAATCAAAATTAGGTTGGTATGATTAAGGCCTCTAAAGAGGGACCCACTTGTGAAAAAACTTCGGACTGCTACACACAGCGCTGGGCCCACTACATCCCAGTGCTTATGGTAGAATAGCCCAGGAAAACCATCAGATCCTGGAGCCTTCAAAGATCCTAGCTGAAAGGCAGCACTTTTAATTTCGCCATCAGTGACTGGCCTCAGAAGATTAGCATTCATCTGCGATGTGACCCTGTGACGTACCACTGAAAGTGCCTCCTCAAAAGGTCGTGGATCCTTAGCTTTGAATTAAGTTTGAGACGTTAACAAATAAAGGTACTCGACCTTTATTTGTGATTGACTTGTAAAAATTCGTTTATGATCAATTTGTTATGTAAATAAATTAAATTTAAATATAATTTGAAATTTATTAATTTTTAAATTAAGCTTAAATAATTTACTATTCAGCTCAATAAGTTTATATGGTTGTTAAAATAAAATTTTAAAATAAATTATAAAATAAACAAATTGAGATTGATGACAAAAAATTACAAATTAATATAGAATTATTTAAATTATGCTACACGAGAAAAGGCAAAAAAGTACCCAAAAAAAACAAGTGAAATTCACTTTTGAATTATGAAATTATTCCTTCCGTCTCTTCATCTTTTTTATTTTATTTTATTTTTAGTAGGGATACAAAGCTCTAGACAAAGAGTTCTAAAGTCGGCTCTATTTGAAGAAAAAAAAAATTAAAAAAAATGTTTGGAAGCTTTAAGTGTGTGGGCTCCACAATAATGGTCATGTTTTGTCTTGTTTTTGTTTTTTTTTATTTCCAGTCACATTATTAGAGCTCAATTAGAATTTTAAAATTTAAAAAGTATATCATTACTTAAAAAAAAATAAAAAAAAAAGGGGGCAAAACTGGGTAAGGCCCACCCATTAAAGCTACCTTAAAACTCTTGGTTCAAAACTCTCAAACATTTTTTTTTTTTTTCTCTGCAACTTTGAATTCCATTGGCCACCACCACCGTCATCCCCTCCCTCCTCCATTGTTGGCCTTTTTCCCCAAAATAAACATCAAAAAATATTTTTAAATTATTTTTGTCAATCAAAAATATTAAATTATATAAAAATAAGGCTGATTGACCTATAAATTTTAAAAAGTGAACTTGCGGATCAGTAAGTTCTAACTTTATTTTAATGAATACGAAATCTCATTAAATGAGAATTGGCACATTTGTCCATGAATTTAACATATTAGTCATATTTACACTAGTCACGTTTGGAAAAATATATATTAAAGTATTTTTTTATTTGTTTTATATTAGTCACGTTTGAAAAATACATTAAGAGCCACATTTAAAAAATACACTAGTCACGTTTCACTTTTGGAATAAGTACACTGAAGATTTTTTTTTAAGGTCCTTGCTATTAAAATTTTATAGTATAAAGGATACTTAATATTTTCATAATGTCTAAGGTCTCTCAATATCGATTCAGAGAAAATTCAACCTAGAGAATTTCTCTAGACTTCCCAAAGATTTTCTCTCCAGAGAAATTCCTAATTTCTCTGCACTTCCAAGAGAATTTCTCTGGACCTCCCAAAGATTTTCTCTTCAGAGAAATTCTCTTCTTTCTCTGGACTTCCCAGAGAATTTCTCTGTGTTTTTTACCAATTTTCTTTGGTTTGCTTATAATTTTCTCTGAACTTCCTAGAGAATTTCTCTGGACCTCCCAAAGATTTTCTCTTTGTTTTTGACCAATTTTCTTTAGTTTTGCTCATAATTTTCTCAATGTTTTTGATCAAACCATAGAAAATTGAACAACTACAATTTTTATTTTGACCAATTTTCTCTAAACTGTAAGACATTCAGACAACAACAACTAAAAGAAAATTGAACATCAAACTTATCAACAGAGAAACACCTCAAAAGCACCAGCAAACAACCAAAGCATATTAGAACTAAATACTACTAACCCTCAAACACCATTGTTGTTTACATACAAAAAAGAGCTACACGGAGAGAAATTTGCAGATACACAAAAGAATATACCTTCACTAGAATCAAATTTCTCCTCAAAACCAAGAGTGAAAATTGAAATTTATTTGGCTTTGTTCACAAATTTCTCTAGCTTTGTTTACAGAGAATTTCTCTAGCTTTGTTCACAAATTTCTCTGTATTTGTTCACAATTTTAAACCAAAGAAAATTGTATTAACCAAACCAAAGAAATTTTAGCACAATGATTTTAAACAAAAAAAATTATTTTAACCAAACCAAAGAAATTGTAGCACGAATTTCTCTGTGTTTGTTCACAATTTTAAACTAGAGAAAATTATTTTAACCAAATCAAAAAAAATTTAGCACAATAATTTTAAACCAGAGAAAATTGTTTTAATCATATTAGAGAAATTTTAGTACAAATTTCTCTATATTTATTCATAATTTTAAATCAAAGAAAATCATTTTAATCAAACCAGAAAAATTTTCCCTAATTTACTTCGATGAGTCTAGTGTTCCAATCATGGTGTCAATCAATGTATAATCAGAATTGAGAAAAACTTGATCTCAGATAGATTATTAGAGAGAGATAGGAAAGAAAAACCCACCACTCAAATATTCTTGTCTTTGACCATGTCCATGTTTACATCTCCGTCTTTAATGGCATCAAAATCACCAACCTTTCTCTTCCTAGGATGCATCTTGACATAGACAGCAAGAGAATGATTATTACAGAGAGAGAGGAAAGAAAAACCCACCACTCAAATATCCTTGTCTTGACCATGTCCATGTTTACATCTCTATCATTAATGGCATCAAAATCACCAACATTTCTCTTCCTAAGATGCATCTTGACATAGAAATTAAGAAACAACAAGATAATGGCAGCATTGAGAACCAAAATAGCAAGAGAATGTGAATATATGTGTATATATATATAGGACGATGATGACAACGATGCAAACATGATTCCTCCGAGAACGTGAATCTAAGCCATGGGTGTCACAATTTTTGTGTTTGAATCAACAAAACTCGAACCCTAACCCTAGTAATTGAAGCAATATGTATGTTATATGTATATATATGTGTCTGTGTAAAGAGAGAGAGGAGTTTTGGAAATTAGCAACAACAGATGAAGAGAAAGAGAGATGAGGTTTTATATGAAAGAATCAAATTTTTCTCTCATATATGGGTGCAGGGGTTAAGGAATCTTAGACATTATAAAATAATATTGTGGACTTTTCTCATTACTAAAAGTGGAAGAAGGATGTTAGACTAATTTTTCTTTTCTTTTCTTTTTTATTTGTTTTGTACTAGCCACGTTTGGAAAATACACTAAGGGCCATATTTGGAAAAAGTAGACTAAGAGCTTTTTTATTTGTTCTGTATTAGTCACGTTTGAAAAATGTAACACATTAAAAATAAAATAAAATAAAATGAACTCAACTTTCAATAAGGAGAAAAACATGACACAATAATATATTAGGATTTCGTAGAAAATGTTTCTAAATGAATAGCACCTACCGATTAATAAAAAATAAAAGAGGATTTTATGATATATAGATTTTTAAAGTGGGATTTTCAAGTAATTTTTCCTAAAAATAATCATCTTGTTTGGTTCTGATTTTTGGAAAACAGTTTTCAAAAAATTCAAACTTTTTTTTTTATTTTCCGTATTTTAATGTTTTTAATGATTTTTTTTAATATTTTAAGTATTTTTTTTAATTTTTAGACACACCTAACATAAATACACTTAAAAAGTATAATATTTGTGAAAAAAATCTTTAAAAAATACGCTAAATACAAAAAACACAAAAAATATGAAAATTCAGTATATTTTTCGTATTTTTATGTATTTAATAATTTTTTAAAATATTTTTTGACAAATATTTTACTATATAGATACATTTAAGTAAGGTGCATCTAAAAAAGTTTTTAAAAAAAATTGTTTAAAATTTTAAAAATATTCACTAAAAATAAATTAAAAAATACAAAAAATAAAAAAACTCAATTTTTAAAAAACTGAAATCAAACACACTGATTCAGTAAGAGTTTTTAATATTTTAAGTAAACTGAAATCAATTTTTAAGTAAACTCAATTTTTAAAAAATTAAATTCAAAAAACTGAAACTAAAAACACGCATTGAGTTTTTAATTTTTTTTCAGTAAAAAGTTTTCTTAAAAATTCGAAACCAAATTATTAAAACTAACCAAGAAAAAATTTTCAACAGTTCTGGACTACCGAGTTGGCTGGTTGGGTCCATTTTTAGCAATTGGGGGCTAACAACCATTGTGCATGCTGCGTCAGTATCTTTTATGCTATGTCAACCACAACATTTGTTATGTTTTCCCATTTGATAAATCTCATCCTTATTAAAAAGTCCATTATAACCCCTTTAAAAAAAATCTAAAAAAAAATTTGTCAAAAAAACTAATTTATTTTTTAAAAATTATTTCTAACTAATACAATAACTTCTTTTTTTTTGTTTTTTGTGTGTGTTTGTTTGGTAGTGTTTATTTTTAAAGTTGAGGTTAACTAATTTATCGAAAAAACTAATTTATTTTTTAAAAAAATTATTTTTAACTAATACAATAACTTTTTTGTGTGTGTGTTTTGTTTGGTGGTGTTTATTTTTAAAGTTCTGGTTGGTTATTGAAATTAGCTAGATATCTCACCATCAAGACTTGCTTACATATTTCCAGTATAGCATTAAATTACATTTATTATTCATATGTGAGGATATCAGGTGCTGCTAATTTTCTTCTTTTGAAGTAATTTATTTTTAATTATTAGATTTTTACATAAATTAAAATAATGTCTTTAATTAAGACTATTACTTCTACGACTAATAATACTAAGATTATCAATCTTTCAGAATTATGTATTTTTATCTTATATTTGGAATATCTAGATTAGGAGAGAGATTAGTTAAATCTAAATTGAGATCCACTCAATTACATTATTTGATTAAGGTAAATTATATGATCTTATTTTTATTTAACATTAAAAAAAAAATCATTATAACGGCTGACATAATTTTTTACAATTATTAGATGATATAATAGAGATCTTTTATTATAACTATATAAGATCAAATGAAAGAACTATAAAATATAATGATTTTATTTCTAATTTCGAATTGTCGTAATTCTATCCCAAGATATCTTAATCCCAAAAATACATAGCCTAAAAGTGGAAAGAGAAAATTTAGGAACAGAGAAAAAATATAGGAATAGTGAATTTGCAACTTCATATAACAGATTTGGCAGATTTTTTTGTGTTTATATAAATATTTGAAGGTTATTTTTGTCATTTCATCATTGAATCTCTACCTCAGCAACCTCACCTTTACCGTTTCCCCAAGATAGATACCAGTTGTTCTTCAAAAGCTCTGAAGAGCCAATCATCAATTAAACATTACCTACTCTCCAACTTGGCCTATAAATATACAAAACCCAATTCTCTTTTCTATCTCCTTCATTCAACCAACCAATCCCCATCTCCCAGCCTCCAAATTTTCGCTCTCATTTTCTTTTTCCAGAAAATCAATAATGGACTCCCAACATTTCATCAATCTTCATGGGCTTCCCTGTTCACCTCTCCCTTTCTCCTCCCCTATAGCTTCATCCCTGAAAACTATGTCCACTGGACTGAAACACCTGAATCTCACATCTACTCGGCTGACCTCCCTGGTATGTTTTCCCTTTCGATTTTTGTTTTCTGTTTTTCGGAACAGAGTGCTCTGTTTTCCATTGGTCATATGAAGATGTGTTTTTTGTTTTTGTTTTTTTTGCCAAAACAGAGTGCTCTGTTTCCTATTGTTCATATGAACATATGTTTTTTGTTTTTGTTTTTGTTTTTGTTTTTGTTTTTGTTTTTGTTTTTTCCAAAACAGAGTCCTCTGTTTCCAATTGTTCATATGAGCATGAGCTTTTTGTTTTTGTTTTTCCCAAAACAGAGTTTTCTGTTTCCTATTGTTCATGTGAACATGTACATATGGAAAATGTTATAGAAATTAACAATTCTTGTACTATGATTCTCTTTGATTTCAAGGGAAAAAAATAAAATAAATAAAATAGGCTATTTAAGTCAAAAATATTTTGACTATTTGGTTTCATTTTATTTAGTTGACAATGAAGAACAAAATAACATGTTTGTTTTTACTTTTTAGTCTTTCTAATCTAAAGATATCTAAAAAGTACTAAAAAATAAAAAAGCAATTTTTTCTGGTCATTTGTCAAATTCATTAGATTTTTTAGCAGCAACATTATTCTAAAAGTTTTTTTTAAAAAAAAATTGTCAAACCAGTCTTAACTAATGTCACATATAATAATGAAATTTTTGAATTTACTAATAGGGTCCACTTCAATGCAATTTGATAGTGTTACATCAGTTGATAAAGTAGCTTGTTAGATGTATTAGTTTGTATAGCATTAGGTTGTGCAAATACTGATTAGATTGGATTTCTCATTTTTGGTTGCTATGATAGGTGTGAGGAAAGAGGAGATAAGAGTGGAAGTTGAGGACTCCAAGTACCTCATAATCCGAACCACGGCGGCCGATGAATCGACAAAGCCGGCAAGGAGCTTCTTGAAAAAATTTCGACTACCTGGGATGATTGACGTGAACGGGATCTCAGCCGGGTACGATGATGGTGTGCTAACGGTGACAGTGCCAAGGTCTTTTGTGAGGAGGGGATTCTATATTGAACCGGCTGACTTACCGGACCGGCTTGAAGTTTTGGCTAAGGCTGCTTGATTTTAAAACATTGGCTTTAATGTTGTAGGGTTTAAGGGCTGCTAGATTTTGAAACATTGGCCTCTAATGTTGTAGGGTTTAATTTGATTTGATTTTAATTAGAAAGTCTAGGCATTGGTGGTGGATGAATTCATTTGGGGATTTTTGCTTCTTGATTCTATTCTACAAATTGTTGAATCTAAATGAATGATGACTTGTTATGCTATGTTTGGTTAAGTATATTCCAAGTTATCTTTTATTTGTACATGTCTTTCCAATCATCTTTCATTGTGATGTTTGATCATGTGTAAAAGGGTGTAATTTTGTTATATAGTTTCTATATATCATGTTTGGAAATTTTTTATGGTAACGATAATATTAATTTACTTTTGTTAAATAATTGTGAAATAACAGATAATTTACTTAATGTATTTGGCTTTTTTTTTTTTTTTTTCCCCCATTTGTTAGTACTAATAGTACTATGTATATGTAGACAAATGTTTCCTAATATTATAAGACTACCTAATAATTTTAAGTTGAATAATATTAATTGTGATTTTCAGTTTTGTTCTAAAGAGGGATTAATTATGGCCTAATCTAATTATGATCAATAATTTTTTTTTTTTTTAAGGCAATATTATATAAACTTACAAATCTTAGAGCATCTCCAACAATCTTCACATTCTCACTTTTATTTTATTTTATTTTAAGGAATCAAACACAAAAGAATTCCCTTCAATCTCCCTACTTGACTCCCTGTTTAAATGAATGAACATTTGGCTCCCTAAATCCTATAATTAAAAAATTATTCTTTTTCTCAAATGATGGGAAAAAGATAAGAAGTTTGGAGAATATTTTTAATAAAAATAATTAAGAAAAAATATTTTTTTAAATATTTAAAACATATAAAGAAAAAAATATAAAATATTGTTCGATATGATAGCCACCTAGAATAGGGAAGACAAATTTTAGCTAAAATTTGAGAAAAAATTGTGAAGGATGCTCTTACAAATTCTATTTGAGATGTCATCTAATAATAGAATTTTAAAATTAGAAATAAAACCCATTTCAATAATATGATATGTGCCACATCAATTAGTAATAAAGAGTATAAAATTTGTAAGATTGTAGTTCTTGCATATGTGGGATCTAGTTATGTTTTATTGAAATTATTTAAACCGTATATTTTGTATAACTTTTTGAATAAAGCCATTTATCCAAAACATAGATTGATTAAATATTGGTAATCACATGATTATGCCACATTTGTCTTAGTTCAAATTTTTAAGACAAATGTGATGTGATCATACAGTTCTCAATGTCTATTAAATTTAATTTTTTGTACAAATAATATATTCTATAAAATAAACGATTTGAATTATATTGATGGATCGGCTACAATGACACTGACAGTAGGGTTTGTTGTGCCTTGTTCACAACAGGATCCCAAATCCAAAATACAGCGCAATCCCGACTCCAAAATTTGTTATTTTTTGTATAGAATTCTACGATATGTTTGTTTAGAAGGAAAACATTTAAAATAAAAATATTTTTCATATAAATTGGCATTTGGTACAATAGAAAACGAAAATCAAGGGATAACTTTTTTTAAAAATTTATTTATAGTTGATGAAAAACAAAACTATTTGGGCTTAAAATATTTTTACTTTTAAAATACCAAATTTTTTTCCGGATTATCGATATCATAATACTACCAATGCTACTCTCATTTCCACCACCACACTATCATTGCCATCATCACCCTGTCTCCGCCCCACCACGACACTACCACCTCCACCTCTACCTTCGTTCCACCACCGTTATCATCAATCATAACAACAATGATAGAGACCATTAATTTTGGAGTTCTAAAAAGATCACTAATGACATGACACTCAATAAAAAAAGAAAAAAAATACAACATCAAGGCCAAAACATCAAATCATTCATGATGGGGCCCACTGCCACATCATTAGTGGTAGCACTAATTAGTACTCTCACTCATTTTCCTCAATCATAAACACCTCTACTTTCATCCCACCACCGCCATCGTCAAACATAAAAAAAATATTTTTTCTAGAAAATAACTTTTTTTTAAATCTTAAGAATATTTTCCATTTTAATGTTTTGTCCAAACAAGTGGAGCCTTACTTTTTAAATTCAGGCCTCGTTTGGGAACCATATTTTTTAGCCAAAAAGCCAACAACCCATACCAAAAAGTCAAAGATTCTCTTTTCTCTCTACTTTTTGCACATCTTTTCGTAAAAAGCCAAAAAGTCATCCCAAACATACTAGTTTTTTTTAGCTCATATTTTAGCCAAATAGTCAAAAAGTTACTAAATTAGCCTATTCCCAAACGAGGCCACTAAATAAAGGGTTCTGGTAACAAATGCCGACACTTGTTAAAAATACATTAACTACGGTTAACCACCTCCACTATCATATAAAAGAGTAAAGACTATAAATATGTTTTGTTAGAAACTAAATTATCATTTTTTTTCTTCTAATTCTTTCTATTTTAAAATTATATACTTTTCATAACTAAATTATATGGTGTAAAAAAAAATAAAGCACTTATATTTGTCGTGATTTTTTTTATTTTATTTTTATATGTCCTTTATTTTTGTAACAATCATAAAAAATATATATGCCCTTTATTTTTTCATTATGTTTTTTTAATTTTTATAGAAAATATAAAAAAATTATATGCCGTTTATTTTTTTTTAGATTCATTTTTTTTACACTATATAATTTAATTATGATTGAAAATAGAGGACATTTAAAATTAAAAAAAAACTAGGAAATATTATTTAAAAATAAAGACATTTACTTTTACAATAATTTTTTTTTAAAAAAAAAAACTCTATTATGAAAAGTATAGAATTTTAAAATAAAAAGAATTAAAGAAATGTGTAATTTAGTCTCTAGCAAAACATAATTATAGTCATTACACTTTTTCTATAATAACAGAGGTGATTAACCATAGCGAGACCCACATGTGATGTGATATGTGTGCTTATATATATTTTTTCTCTAGCCATATTATTAGAGCTCTTTTTAGAGTCCTAAAATTAAAACTCCTGTGCTATTGAAATGACACCGTTTTTTTTTTTTGTTTTTTTTCTTAGTGAGGATTATATTAATTCTTATTTTATTATAACAAAACAATAAAGCTGCTGCCGTTATACGTTTTTTTATTAAAAAAAATTTTAGACCATAAAATGCGTAACATTACCACAAAAATACATAACATTGTTATAAAAATATGTAATATTACTATAAAAATATGTAATATTAGTACAAAAATACATAACATTGCTATAAAAAAATATTTATGAATTACAAATTATCGTAACTCTTCAAAAAAAATTATATAATATTTAGACGAAAATACATAACATATGCAAAAAAAAAAAAAAAAACATAATAAAGAAATTTTCTTATAATATACAATTGTGTTTCTCAGTCCATTCACAGAAAACAAACCAAACCATTATACTTGTTGAACCTACTAACACATTGTACAAAATAAAACACGAAGCATATACACATACATATACATATATATAGATACACATACCAATTTGTTAAACAATAATGATCCATAATTCTGGCGGAAGGACGGTGAAGCAAAGATAGAGAACACCGTTCAATCCGTTTGAGAGAAGCTAAAAATGTATAAAAATTATATAAAAAAATAAAAAAAAATTAACTTTTCTATTTTATGTAAAGCGGTGACCTTTTGCTTGAGAGGGTAGACAACAACGACTTGATTGTTTTGTTATAATAAAATAAAATAATGTAATTCTCACCAAAAAAAAAATAAAAAAACAGTGGCGTTTGCAGGCACAGCAAGGAGGGAAAGACCACAATGACCCCTCATCCTCTCTATTATTGTTGCAACAGATTTAATGCATCCTTGCATCGTTGATAACAAAACCCATAAATAAAAATATGCATTGATCGAACTGTTGAAGTCTATGCTACATCATGCTTTTTCTTGGCTTTCAAAAATGGTGTTTTGAGAAAATAATAAAATATTAAAATTTTAAAATTTTTTTTATAAAAAAATAAAGAGATAATATAACTAAAAAAACTAAAAAACTTTTAGTATGTTTGGTTTGAGTTTTCTGGATTAAGTTTTTTGAAAATTGACTTTTTTAGTTTTCGTGTTTTTTTTGTTTTTAGTGAATATTTTTTAAATTTTAAACATTTTTTTTTACTTTTTTAGATGCACCTTACTTAGATGTATCTAAAAAGTAAAAAATTGTGAAAAAATATTTTAAAAAATTAATAAATACATAAAAATATAAAAAATGTACTGAATTCTTGTATTTTTTTGTATTTTTGGTATTTAGTGAATTTTTAAAAGATTTTTTTTACTTTTTAGGTGTATTTATGTTAGGTGTGTCTAAAAAGTAAAAAAAAAAATTGTTTAAAATATTAAAAAAATTCAGTAAAAACAAAAAAATACGAAAAATAAGAAAGTAGAATTTTCTGAAAAGTGTTTTTTGAAAAGTGGAAACAAGCAAGGTGAAACACCCTAAATAGTGGAGTGGAACCGACTAAACTTTAAAGAATACAGAAAAGGATAAAATGATAGAAATATTAAATTTTTTATTAAATAAATGATCAAATATCTCATATGGTATGAAATCCATAAAAGTATGAGTCCATACCCATATGAGACATATAGTCATTTATTTGATAAAAATTTAGAATCTATAATATTTTTCTAAAGAAAAACTCTTATAAAAAAATTACAATTATTTATTTATTTATTTTTTTTTTTTATGATCTAGAGATCAGAGACTCTTTCTGTGATTTGCAGTAGATGTGGTGAGTGGTCAATATTTGAACTGCCAAACAGGCCCTTGGATTGGGGTTGGGGTGGTGGATATTTTTGGGATGTGGAATCTGAATCTCCTTTGTTTTCCGCCCATCCAACTGTGTTCGAGTGAGAAATTTGGAAAAAAATAAAAATAAAAAATATTTATATTTTATTTAATTATATATATATTTTTTATTTTAAATTTTTCTTCAAATCTATACTATATATTAAGCAAAATGGAGTTTTTAACCCCAAGCCTTATGAGAGCTCTAATCTCCCAATTTAAATTTCTTGATTTTTTGATTTTTTTTTTAAAAAAAATCTTAGCATTTATTAACTTCTTTCAACTCTCAAGTCTTACCATCATAATAACACTTTAATGCATTAAGAACAAGCATAAAAAAAATTCTTTGAAATCCAACACATATGAATTCCTTGAAAAGTCCCAACACATATGATTATTATCCCTCATAATAACACTTTAATGCATTAAGAACAAATATAAAAAAATTCTTGAAAAGTCCAACACATATTAATATTATCAAAATATTAAACTTTAATATAATATAATAAAAAAAAGACATTTAATTCCTTGAAAAGTCCAACACATATGATTATTATCAAAATATTAAACTTTAATATAATATAAAAAAAGAAAAAAAGAAGACATTTAAAAAAAAATAAACTTAAAAATCATAATTCACATACATATATAATTGTAAACACAATACGTGCATAGCACGGGTGATATGTTAGTCTATACTATATATTAAGCAAAATAGGGTTTTTAACCCCAAGCCTTTCTGGGAACTCCAATCTCCCAATCTAAATTTCTTGATTTTTTAATTTTACAAAAAAAAAAAAACTTAGCATTTATTAACTTCTCTCAACCCCCAAATTTTACCCTCATAATAACACTTTAATGCATTAAGAAGAAGCATAAAAAAAATTCTTTGAAATCCAACACATGAATTCCTTGAAAAGTCCAACACATATGATTATTATCCCTCATAATAACACTTTAATGCATTAAGAACAAGTATCAAAAAAATTTCTTAAAAAGTCTAACACATATGATTATTATCAAAATATTAAACTTTAATATATATAATAAAAAAAACATTTAATTCTTTGAAAAGTCTAACACATATGATTATTATCAAAATATTAAACTTTATATAATATAAAAAAAGGAAAAAAAGAAGGCATTTTAAAAAAAAAAGAAAAAAAGAAGACATTTAAAAATCGCAATTCACATATATAAATAATTATAAATACAATCCATATATAGCACGGGTGATATGCTAGTCTCTCAATTAAATACAAGTCTAAAAAATGATTTTTTATGTAACCCACATGTCACTTTTTTGGGATAATATGGTCTCACAATTTTATTTATTAATTGATATTGGGTTGTTTGGGATGATCTAAGACCTATTTTGGAAAGTGGGTTATAATCCACTTCCCAAATTATAACCCACTTCATCTTTCACAAAAAAGCTACTTATAAGCAGTTTTTCACCAAAAAGTTGATTATAACCATCTTCCCAAAATAGTCCTAAATAAGTATACTTTTTGACTTTTTATAAAATATGTGTTTGGTTTGAAGTGATGTGTTAGAGAGGTGATGTGACTTAAATAACATGATGTGACTTAAATAAGATAGTGACTTTTTAACTTTTTCTAAACTAGTAGTTAAATTTAAGATCGATGTAATTAAATACTCAATATTTTATATTAAGGCCTCGTTTGGGAACAGGCTAATTTAGTAACTTTTTGGCTATTGGGCTAAAATATGAGCTAAAAAAAACTAGTATGCTTGGGATGACTTTTTGACTTTTTACGAAAAGATGTGCAAAAAGTAAAGAGAAAAGAGAATCTTTGACTTTTTGATATGGGTTGTTGATTTTTTGACTAATTTAGTAACTTTTTGACTTTTTGGCTAAAAGGGAGGGTTCCCAAACGAGGCCTAATCAAAAAAATAAATTTTCAAGTCATATTTTAATTACATATTAATTAAGAGTGTTTTAAGAAAATAGTTAAAAGTAATTTTTTGACTTTTCTTCACTTTTTTGTGAGAGATGAAAATGAATTAAAAATTAAAAAATGACTTTTAACCAATTTCTCAAAATATGCCTTAATACTTGAAAAAGTACTCATATCATTTGACATACTTCTTGTATAAAGGGGCTGTTTGTTTGGTGTGACAGAGCCATAGGATCGGATTTCATATTCAATCAAACAATTACTCCAACTTTTGGTTGAAAAAGTAAAAGGTGATTCGGTTGAATTAATAATCTTTTATGTGTGAAATAACTTAATTTTATGAGAGGTGTGGGGGTAGAAATAAACACATTAAATTCATTTTCAGATTTGCTATTAAAATGACGAAATCGACATTCAAGTATGCATCATTTATTTCTTTTATTTTTTTTAAGCATGTTACGTTTTGTTTTATTTTATTTTATTTTAAATACATATAAATTAATATTGTAATATATAATAATATTTTTTATTAGCAAAATAGTAAAAGGAAATACACTACTAATGTTCAAAAGAAAAAAATATATACTCCATCCGTCCCAAAATAATGGTCCCTTTGGAGAATCTAACTTTTTTTGATAGTACAATTATTGTATTTGAAAAAAGTTAATTTTTCAAAATTATCCTTTTGATGGTATATTTTTTGGAAATATCAATGTCATAATTGTACTTTTTATATTGTTTATTAATTTAAAAGAAGGGCAAAATAGGAAATTTATATTATTTTTATACTTGATTTTTGAAGAGAAACTAATATTTTGGGACAATAAAAAATAGAATAAGGGGCTAATATTTTGGGACGGATGGAGTAATATATATTTTAATTTTTTAAATATGTTGAATTTTTTTAAACATATATAAATTAATCTCATGGTATATAATAATTTTCTCTCATTTTATTTATTTATTTTACATTAGCAAAATCACAAATGAAAATATTCTTTTAATATTGTATTTAAATAAAATTAAAAGTGATTTTAATAAACTTAAATAAAATAAAATAAAAAACTTTAAATCTAGCATAATCGCCTTTTGAGAAGTTTATCATTCTTTTAATTTATTACTCCCTCCGTCCCAAAATAATGGTTCTTTTTGGGGAATTCAACTTTTTTTGATAGTACAATTATTGCTTTTGAAAAAAGTTGATTTTTCAAAATTATCCTTTTGATAGTACATTTTTTAGAAATATCAATGTCATAATTGTACTTTTTATATTGTTTATTAATTTAAAAGAAGGGTAAAATAGGAAATTTATATTATTTTTGTACTTGATTTTTGAAGAGTGACTAATATTTTGGGACAATAAAAAATAGAATAAGGGACTAATATTTTAGGACGGAGGGAGTAATTAATATGAGAGTCACGACATTTTCAGACATTTAAAGCCTCGTGACAAAATCACCAAAATAATTTCTCCACGTGAAGATAAATTTTGTGGGCGGCGCCGGCTGACAAAATTGTCTCAACCACTACAAATTTTTAGAAAAGAAAACTTTGACTACAATGTAAAATAAATAAATAAATCAATAGAAAATAATCATTTCTCCTGCCTTAGGATAATTTTAAAATAGATAAATTATAAATATATTTTTTAAAATTTACTTAAAGTACAGATTGTTTTTTATAATTTAAAAAAAAAATTGATTAATAAGTCTTATATTTTAAACTTGTAATTTATATGGGGGTGTTTGAGAAGTGTTTTTTTTTTCCCCCCTAAAAAAACACTAAAAGACAAAATTGGTTAAAAAACCAAAAAAACTAAATTCAGACAAAATGTCACATCAAATTCATAATTATTTCATTTTTTTCTCACAAACATCACATCAAACTATAAAAAAAACCTAACTATCTTTCCAAATACAAAAATTTTAACCTCCTAAAATAATCAAAAACTAAAAAAACCTACTAAAATAACAACTTCCCAAACACCCACGTAGTCCCATATTTTGTCTTGTAATCCATTTAGTCCTTTTTTATGTGTAATAACTCATTTATCCACCATATTAGATTGCCACATTTAAAAAAAGAATACTAATGAGTTTTTTAATATCACATCATACCCGTTATGTTAAAGTATCACATTTGAGAAAAGTATAATAATGAGTTTTTAATTTTTTACAGTGCTATATTATACTCGCCACATTAGAGTGTCACATGTCTCGTTTAAAAAAAGTATATTAATGAATTTTTAGTGTCACGTCATATCTGTCACGTTGTCACATTTGGAAAAAAAAAATACACTAATAAATTTTTAGTTTTTTTTAATGTCACATCGTACTCACGTTGTCATATTTGGAAAAAGTACACTAATGAGTTTTTAATTTTTTTTTAGTGTCACATTATACCCGTCACGTTGTCACATTTGAGCCATGTTGTCACATTTAGAAAAAATACACTAATAAGTTTTTAATTTTTTTGGAGTGTTACATCATACCTGCCACATTGTTACATTTGAAAGAAGTATACTATGGAATTTTTTTTTTTTTTTTGAAGTGCCACATTATATCTGCCACGTTATCACATTTGGAAAAAAAAAAGTTACACTAAGGAGTTTTTTATTTTTTTTAATAAAAAATTTAAAGTGTCACATCATACCCTGCCACGTTTTTATATTTGAGAAAAGTATATTAAGAAATTTTTAGTTTTTTTAGTGTGTTACATCATACCCGCCACGCTGGAGTGTCACAATAATACTTGTCACCTTGGAGTGTCACATCGTACCTATCACATTAATAAAAGGGTATTATCTACCAAAATACTACCAAAATAAAAAATAGGACCATATGAAAAGAAACTTTCTACTGATACGACTTAACAGATCAATAAAAAAAACTTGAGACTAATTAGAGTATTTGTTTGTGAGATGGGATTTATTAATAAATATCCCTTTAAAAAATTATAAATATTTTCTTGTTAAAAAAATGTATTTAACAGAATTAATTGAAAAAAATAAAATTCGTAATTGCTCTCCTATATAATGATATTACTTGAATTATTAATTAAAATAAATTTCTGAGATCATAAAAAATTATTAATTAACTTAATGATTTATTAAGAATAAAATGTAATTTCTAAAAACAAACTTCAAAAATTATATTTGTTATTTACCGTTTAAAAATTTATAGTTAGACTTCCCTCCATTGCACTTTTTGACTTTTTATAAAAAGATGTATAGAAAAGTAGAGAGGAGATGTTGATTGATATGATCTAAAAAAAATAAAAAGATAAAAAGTGTGGACTTATTTAGTCTTCCCAAACAAGACCTTAAAAAAACTTGACGCGGTGTCTGCCCATCATGGTATTATTCGAATTTTTATTTTATAATACTCTTTATATATATAATTTATGAAAATAAATTAAATCAATTTAATAATCATAATATTTTTATTTTAACAAATAAAAGCGATAAGACATTTAATAAACATGATAAAACAAAAATATTACTATTATCGAATTGATTTTTTTTATTTGAGTAATATATGCTAAGAGTCTTACCAAATAAACTATTCATATACTTTAAATATTAATTTGAAAGAAGTTTAACTTTAACGGAAATGTTTGAGAGCTCGAGAGAGTGGCTCGAGAAATGGCTCGAGAGAGGAGAGAGAGAGAAAGAGAGAGGGAGAAGAGAGAGGAGAGGAGAAGAGAGGAGAGAGGGAGAAGAGGAGAAGAGGAGCTCACCGGCGTCGCAGCTCCCCACCCCGGCGTCGTCGCAGCTCCCCACCCCGGCGTCGCAGTCCCGCCGTAGCTGCTCCTCGTTCGTCGCTGCTCCTCGCCGATCGTCGCACCACCGCCACCGCCACCGCCACCGCCACCGCCACCGCCTCGCCCTGCCTCCTCCTCCAGCAGATTTATGGCCCCTCCCCTCCTCCTCCTCCTCTCCTCCTCCTTCTCTTCTTCTCCTCCTCCTTCTTCTTCTTCTTCTTCTTCTTCTGAAACTGAAACGAAAACCAGAAAAAAAGAAAAAAAAAAAAAAAAAAAAAAAAAACATCAAAACGACGTCGTTTTCGACACCAAAACGACGTCGTTTTGGTGTCGAGCCACAGTCTCGAGCTACGTAGCGGGGTCGTAACTTTAAAATGAATCATACCCATGTTATTTTCCGCTGAAGTGGTAAAGATGGCCTTCTTTATTGGACTCAAAATTTTAGTCTCAAATCTCATCTTTCCTCGTATATAATTTTTTATTTTAAATATAAATAGAAATATATTCAAAAAATTCAAAATATAAGACTTGGTTTGAAAACATCCCAAATAAGTTATTTATTGATTTATTAATTTATTTCCATCTCATCACCTATTTATTTTTTTACATATTTTTCATAATAAATAAAAAATAAATTATATCCAAAACAACACCAGTAATAAAGTGAGTGTTTGGGAAGTGAATTTTTTTGTAGGTTTTTTTAGTTGTAAGATATTATTGGAGAAATATTTTTTTGTATTTGGGAAGATAGTTAGATTTTTTTGTGGTTGGCTGTGATGTTTGTGAGAGAAAAAGTGAAATGATTATGGGGTTTAATGTGATATTTTGTTTGGATTTATGTTTTTGATTTTGTAACCAATTTGCCTTTTAGTAAAAAAAAAAAAAAACCAAAAAATTTGTTTCCAAACACCACCAAAGTTGCAAGCTGCTAAATTGGATAAAAAAATATCTTATGAATGAAGCATTAGAATATCGCTAACGGTTTATCTTTTTTTCATTAAATTTGAGTAAAAATTTCATTTAATATCAAGTGTTTCAACGGAAGATTTTGTGCTTTCATCAAAACACCGATCGACCGGGTGGACGACCGGGCCGATATTTGGCCGAACCTCCCAGTGTATTTTTTTTTTTACAAATTTTTACTTAGGGGTGGTCATCCGAGTCGAGGGACATCTGGGAGGATATCTGGTATTGAAAATTTAACGATTATAAATAGTGATTTGATGAAAGCTCCCAACATTTTTAATTTGATACAAGAAAAAAAAAGCATATTTTCAATTTAATATTTATTTGATGAGACTATTATAATAAAAAAAATAAATACTTTTTTTTTTAAATTTAAATTTAACGATGGAATGATGAATCATTGGAAATCGTCTTAGAACTGTGAGTGTCTTAATTGGACTCGCAAGGCAATTGGCCACGCTGACTGCGTGTGCTCGTGAGTTTCTCTCCTCTAAAAAGCTGATATTAACCACCGCCATCTACAATTTGTCTATTTAGGAATAATTTGGAAAATAAAAATTACATACAAGCGAGAGTTAGGAATTTTTTTTTTTTATAAATATACGTGAATATAACTGCATTTGAGATGAGTGTAAATAAAAAATTGTAGAGTTATACGTGCACCCCTCTATTTGTTAGTATTTTTTTTTCTGAACTCTTACCTGCATTTTGTTTTTCCTTTAGAAAAAATATATAGAGACAGTTTGATGATTATAATAAAATAAAATATAAATTTTGTTAATTTAAATTATAATATTTTAATTTATTTTAAATTTAAATTATCAATCTATTTGTGTTTAATAAAATTGACCAAAAAAAGATAGATAGTAAATTCAATGAACGTATATATAAAATGTCTAAAATAATATTTTTTATTGAATTTAATAAAAATAGATAAATAATTTAGATTGAAAATAAATAAAAAAATTTGAATTTAAATTAATAAAATAAAAAATATATATCTATTATAAGGGTCAAATCCTGAAATTTTTTTTTTTGATAATTTTTTCTTTTATTAATTTATACATTAGGTCTACAAATCCAAAAAATTGACAAAAAATCTACATGGTCCATTTGAAATTCTGGTTTAATTTATGGTTTTATATGAACATAATGTTAGGTTTTTATAATTGGTAATCTCGTTTGACAAAATTTGTTATAATTTTATTCGTTCTTTTGTTTCAGTGAGCCTGTGAGTGTTTAGATACAAATCCAACTCGAATTGTGTTTGTGTAGAGGAATTTGTGTTGATATTCCGTATTTTGAACATTTCTTATTTGCCACTTTGCTCACTATGTACGGGGCTTGAACGGTCATTTGTACATTCGAGCGGTTAAGTAATACATCCAATATTTGAGTTTGCATTCAAAATTTATGGAAAACTCATTTTACCGTTCGAGCGGTGGATGTTGCACTTGAGCGGTTGGCTTATATGTTTTGCACCACCTTTACTCACACCATTCGAGCAGTCTTTGCGGTTCTGTTTGTTATAAAGTGTGTCGTTGCTCGTTTTAGGGTTTAACCCGTCTAAATTATCGGAGAGGATAAAAATACAAATACATTGGATGGTGTTTTTATAGAGTCCGGATCCTCTCCAGCCAAAGCCTCTGGCCCTTCCTCCAGTCAAGGGCCACGATTTGGCCACGTCGCTTAAATGAAGATCTACGAATCAGATGCAACAAAAAAAAAAAATTGAATTTCTTTCATTCAACCCAGCCACAAAGCTTCGAACAACACAGCCACATAGCCACAAAAGTTTTTTTGAATTTCTTCAGCTTTGGTGAATGGCGACGGCATCTCGTGACATCGATGACGGCGAATCCAAGTCGGCAGCGAACATCGGTGGGCTCTCCCTCTCTCCCTCTGTCTTACTTCGAAGATTTGGACTGCGATTTGAGCCGCGATTGGAGCCGCGAACCATAGTTAAAGGTTAAAAAAAAAATTTGTTGTTTCCCCCAAATAATCTCTTGTCTCTTTCCCGTCCTTCACCAGAGATGAAGGAAATCTGAGATGGAGAGACCACCATTTTAGGTTGAAATGTTTAGTGAAATTGAAAAAATCTGAGATGGTTGTTTTCTGGGATTAAAATTTTCTCGTCCCTTTAGGTTAAAATGTCCCGTCCTTCGACCACCATTTTAGGTTAAAATGTTCTCTTGTGAGTTGTATAGTTTTGCTCGGATTAAAATGGTTGTTTATCTAAGAGCCACTGTGATGCCCCAATTCTAAAGCAAGCTAGTTTTGCTGGGATTAAAGTGGTTGTTTATCTAAGAGCCACTGTGATGCCCCACTGTGATGCTCTAATTCTTCTTTAATTTGTTTGTTAATTTTTTTTTTATTATTATCATTGATTGATGACTTAATTTGTGATTTTTTTTATTATCATTATGTTTAAATAAATGTGCATATTGTGCATTAAAGGGTGTTTTTTTTATATTTTATTGATTCAGCAGTGCCAATGTGATTGTTCATGTGCAAACTGAAACATCCACAATGGAGACAAAACTCATAAGCTGCTAATTATGTGTTCATGTGCAAACTCATTTATTGTTCTATTAACTAAAAAAGAATAGTTTGTTTCATTCTCATCTTAAATAGTGTGTTTCATTCTCTCTTCAAAACTAACAGTATTTGATTTGCTTGATGGTGTGAAAACTCTGCTTAATTAATGATATGCTAAATTCATTACTTTATAATAATAAAGTAGTTCCTCTTAGGTGTGTGCAAAACTACGATGACAATAGGAAAACTAAAGGAGAGTGGAGGGAGAAGAATGAGTATTAACAGAGCTTAACTCCATTTCATCATTTCAAATATTATGAATTTCAGTCCATATTTCAACACAACGATAGGTCACACCTCTTTTTGCTTGTTTCATTGTTATCTTTAAGGGTCTCTCAGGAGATCTAAATACATTATATTTTCTTCCACGTTTTTGCTTGGACTTTTCCAAAAAATAACAAATCAATATATGCTGTCAGTTTTTTCCTGTTTAAGAAATTTATTGTCATATTTTCAACATCCAAGGTTGCAAAAGCTCTCATAGGAAAAATTTTACCCCAGCCTACATTAAATCAATTATTAGACCACTGTTCAAATTAAGTTCAAATCACTATTTAAGATGAGACAAAACTCATAAGTTGCTATATCATGCAACTCAAATTTATTGTTCTATTTACTAAAAAAGAATGGTATTGTTTGGTAAGAGTTCATGAACTCAAACATTTATACTTTTGTTGTAACGCCCTCGAAATGAACCCATAATTCATCCAACAATAGCATGCTGTAGACACCCCATTTTTGACCGTTCTCAAGACTTGGTTGTGCTTGTAGGTACACCCAACGGCTGGTTCGATTGCTCGCCTAGCATTCGACTGTCGCGGCGGAACGTCACTAGTTCGGGTTTCCCGAACCTTGTATCATTTTTGTCTCATTTTTGGACCCTGACCTGGTCCTTTCAGGGTGGCCCTTGTGGTGCACTGCCGGCCATGGCTTGGCCCCTGCCGGCTACTTGTGAACACCTGTCGGCCATCAGTGTGGCACTGCCGGCCATTGCTGATGGCCGGCACCCCCCCTATTTCAGCTGGTTTCTGGGAAGATCTTTTATACCAGCTGGATTCCTCATATCTGCCCTCCATACACGTGTATGGAGGGATGAAGCTCTTGCCAAGCTTGTTCAAGAAGTTTTAGCTTTGCATTCCTCTATATAAGCAAGGGGCTCCTTCATTTCAGAGGGTTCTGAGTTTTTGAAAGGCAAAAAGCTTCCTCTCTCTCTATATTGCTTGTGGTTAGAGCTTGGAAGTTGGATTTCTTTGCATTTTTGCACTATACCTCATAGCACAAGACCTCCATCACTCATTCAAACACCTTGAGGCTGTCTCTCAGAGATTAGAAGCTCAGTTTTTTGGACCAAAAGCTGCTGGAAAGATTGTTCTTCAAGGGTAAGCACACTTTTCCCCTAAACTAGTCTTTTCTTGCTTCATTTATAAGCTTTGCTTTCAAGCATTTTTGGGCTCCGACCCAAAATATAAATGATCATATTTTGAGCTCATTTTCATGTTTGATCAAGGGTCTTTCTCTGTTTGAGGCTTCCTTCTATCACTTGCCTCTTTAACTCTCTTTTAGGCTTTTTTTTTTGCATAGTATTTTAAGCTTATTTATGAGCTGTTTTGGATTTGGCCATAAACTGGAAAGAGGCTTGTTTTGAGCCCCTCTTCAACTTTGTTGAAGGGCTCTCCTCTGTTTGAGGACAGAAGCTACCACTTGTCTCTTTACCCCTCTTTTAGGCCCATTTCTTGCATGCTAGTTTAACCTTACTTATGTTTATCTTCGTGACTTGATGTAAACTGTAAAGTGCCTTATTTTGAGCCCCTCTTCAACTTTATTGAAGGGCTCTTCACCATTTGGGGCCAGCTGCTGTCTATTGTCTCTATTCTCACTTTTAGGGCCATTTTTGCATGATAGATTAGCCCTATTTGTATTCATTTTTGAGGCATGTTGTAAACTGGAAAAAGGCTTTTTTTGACATCATCTTCATGTTTTATTAAGATTTCATTTTTGTTTGAGGTCATATGCTATCTTGTATGCTGGGTTGCCTCCCATTTTGAGTCTTATATCCTAGCCCTTGTTACATGCTTTGTTTGGCCTTCTAGCCACTGAAATCCAGTGGATTTTCAGTGGCTTGGCCATTGTTTTGAGCTTCCAAATCAGAGGGGGGTGACCCCCTCTCACCTTGACTTGTTTGGTAGTCATTTTGGCCTTCCAAAGAGAGCCTATCTTGCATGCTTCGTTGACTGATTTTGGGGCCAATTTGATGAGTTTTGGGACTATCATATTTGATTTTCAGAGTTGAATATGCCATGTCACTTGTCTATCTTGTATGTGCCTAATAACTCCTTGTATGGCCATCTAAAGGAGCTCATCATTTTTGCATACCATGGTTGCATATCAGTGGTTATTTGGGCCTATTTTCACATGTTTTATTCACTGATTTTCGACGGTTTGGTGAAATTCCATGTGCATCATACACTTGACATGTAAACCATGTTTGCTAGTCAAAATTGCATGCTAATTTAAGCCATCTTGCTAGCACTTTTTGGCCTTGCTTTAAACTGGAAAAGTCCATGTTTTCGGACTGCCTTGACTCTGTCTTCATGCTTCATGTTCAAATAATGCATGCTTTGTATAGCTGTAAGTCATTCCATGTGCCTAGTTTTGAGTTTCGGGTCTCACCTCATGCATCGGGTGCCATGTTTTCATGATTCGGGGCTATCATATTTCAGTGCTGAAATTTGCATGTTTGCATACCATGTTCCATGCCTTACCATGCTTTGGTAGAGTGGCATTCGTGCCTTAGGTTCGGTCCTCGGTTTGCGTACACGCGTGCACGCGTTTCGAGTGTCTCATTTTCATCTAATGGCCTCTTATGTGAGTGTGGCTGAGGTCCACTCGTGTTGGTGTAAGTCCATTATGCATTGTGTATGCCATTTCATTTCATAGCATTGTGTATGCTAGGTTGTATGTTAGCGCATTGTGTATGCCATGTTACCTCGTGCATCGTGTATGCCATTTCATAGCATTGTGCATGTTAGGTTATATCTTAGTTGCATTCATGCATGTCATGCATATTGCATTATGTTTGGGATAGGAGTTAGCCCAAGCACGGGAAACGAGGTACGTTTCGTACTCCGAGTGACGGAACGTGTCTCAATTCCCCAGTCGCCGACACTCTGGATTACCCATGATGGAGTTTAGGTTTTGTTTTGTTTTCTTGTGCATTCATTTCATATTGAGTCGTGCAATTCGACTCCTCGGCCATCATGCATCGAGATGCGTGATTGGTGGCACGAGGATCGAGGCATGCGTACATATGTGAAAATACATTGCCATGCCCCTTTTCTGCTCTCTGTTGCAGCAAATCAAGAATCAGCAACCTTCCGAAGCTTGGCACGCATTCCAAGAACAATTGCAAACAGAGGCTAATTGGGGCATCGCAGTGGATTTCCGCACAAAGGCAACCTGACCATGCATCATTCATCATTTGGAGCAGAGTTGAGGCAGTCCCTGGCTTGCACGCCAATTTACCGCTTTCCTAGATTAATTTGTTAATTAATTAGGATTTTGTATTTATTCGGACTGTATTACTTATTTGGGACTGTATTATTTATTCGGACCCTCTGCGCGAGGGCACAACTGTAATAAGTGTGCGTACGTGTGATGTATGTCTTTCAACTCCACGTCTTTCTCCCTTTTATTTACCAGCTTACGATGGTTAGATTAGGACATGTTTCAATTAGCATACAGTATGATAGCATGTTTGCATTCATTCATCTGTTTTGCATGCACCGGGCTCGGCGCATCATACTAACTGCATTTGTATTTCAATTTCAAATTGAATACTTGTTATCTGTAGCATTTCATATGCCATGTTTAGAATAGCCGAGCCTGCTATAGTTGCATTTTTGCATGTGTTGCATTAGGCATTTCTGTATAGTTAGGATCATGCATGATTTCTAATTAGCTTTTGTTTTGGCTTGAAGTACTCGGTGAGTTTTTATGCTTTAGCATCCTTGCATGCGTGTGAGTGACTGCCATGATAGCATGCTTACCATGAGGCTATATGCTTATGTGTTATAACTGCCTGAATGCCTGTGGGTGAAGGTTGGGTTATCTGAATTGGAGTAATGCATTGACGGTGAGTTTTAAGCCCACTAGATAGTGGCAAAACCATCTTTTTCTAAGCCCACCCGAGGGTGGCAAAATCTGCATTTTAAGCCTACTTGCGAGTAACAAACCATCTTTCAAAAAACAAACATGAAATGTTTTGTTCCAATTCGGGCGACTCGGTCTATACTTGTATGCTGTGTGCATCACATAGTAAATCTAGGCTAATAACCGAATAAGAACACCAATGTTTTCAAAACTAGATATCATGGTTAGTAGAGGCCGATCTTTGATCGGGTGAGCGGGGTGCTCATAGCTGACCTTCCCCAATCGTACCCAAGTTCCCGAGCCGAGGCAACTTTGGTGATGACGGACACGTGGCCTTAGGCAACGAGTTAGGGTTTCCTAAATTTTTCAAAAATAAAATATTTAGGTGGCGACTCTGTATCTGGCGAAGCAGTCCATGTTTGGCACTTCTTTCTAAAAAAATCTGTTTTTCTCAAAACGATTTGCCGAATTTGGACTCTTTGATTCAGATTAAGAACCGTGACTGTAGACACCCCATTTTTGACCGACCTTAAGACTCAGACGTCACCGATTGAGCGCTCGGTGATGTTGCATATTGTGCTCGTTCAGAAGTCTCAGAGTCGCGGTTGTGAGCCCTGCCTCCGGACTTCCGAACCCTCTTCTGTACCTTGTCTCGGTTTGCGAACCAGACTCGATTTTCTCTATTTCTTTTCCTGAAGGGAGGGAAAGGTCCTGTAGACCATCTCTCAGTGGCTGTGGGCTACATTTCGTGGCCGTAGGCCATTTTGCCCATTTCGGAGCCCGGTTTCCGGTTTTCGGAGCCAACAGGCCGTGTGCCTCGGTTCGGGACCGTCTAACCATCTCCGATTCCTCCGGTTTTTGGCATACATCTTATTTACTCCCTTTTTAGGGACACTGAGGTTTGAGAGACCCACTTCGTGGTCGAATGCCACTTTCGGTGCTTAACAGCCTATTTTCGGGACCCCGAACTGCGTGTTTTGGCCCCCGAGCATTCGTTTTACATCGGTTTTCGTTCATTTTTGGCAGGTACCTCTGTTTTATCACCAGGAAGGTCACTGAAGGGTGGGAGGCCAGCAATTGTTTCAGCAACCAGTTATGTTCCTCCGGCGCCCTCCGACGCCCGTTTTTCTCACTTCCGAGCCAATGTTGACCACCCTAGGGCCTTTTTCTTCAACCCCAAACCACATATTTGTGTTGTACACACATGGGAGGACCCTAAAAGTCTATGGCCGGCCAGTAATTGTAATTGAACCTTTTGAACCCCTCCTAAAAGCGGCCTATTCTCTCTCCTGTTTTAGAGTTTCTAATTTGGAACCACAGGGTTGTGATGAAGAGACCTGGGAGGACACCTTTCTCTGGTGGCCGGCCAGAAAATCTTCTTGAGCCTTTTGACCCTTGGCCGGCCGGCCATAGGGGGTGGCTGGCCGGCCACCTGCAACAAAAATAGCAGGTCGACCATGATCCTTGGGATGTGTGCCTTGCAGCTGTATAGCTTTTTCCCCTAAAATATCTGATTTCGGGGGACTTTTGGTAGAGAAGGGAACTTAATCCCTTTTACTACACATTTTTCTCTCCCTTTCTCCACCATTCTTGCTTACATAACAGCAGCTCAAGCTTTGTTTAGAGGGTTGAAAAACTTGCTTTGAGCACATAGATACATATCTCTCCATTTCTCTCAAAAATCCCTAAGCTTGGTACCATTTCTTCATCACTACCAAGCACCACCATCACCACTCCATTTCCAGCAGCAAGGAGGGGTTTTTCAGAGGCTTAGAAGCAACATTCCTTGGTCCAAGAGGTAGCAAAGAAGTGATCTTCAAGGGTAAGACCATTCTCCCTCTTTTGTAGCACTTTTTTGCACCATTCTTCTAGCCTATTTTCTTACTGTTTTAGGCTCCGACCCTAACTGAAAGGGTCATTTTTTTGAGCCATTCTTCATGTTTGTTTAAGGGCTCAACCCTGTTTGAGCCCCCTATTTGGTACTTGCTTCAATACCCTCTTAAATACCATAATCTTGCATGATATTTCTAGCCTATTTGTGATCTGTTTTTGAGCATGATATAAACTGTGAGTTGGCTTATTTTGAGCCCCTCTACAACATTGTAGAAGGGATCAACACTATTGGGGCCATCCATGTTGTACTTACCATTATACCCCTCTTTGGCCCCCATTTTTGCATGCTTTTTTAGGCTTATCTAGATTCTGTTTTCGGCCATGATCAGAACTTAAAGTGGTTATATTTTGACCTTCTTGGCATGTTTCATTAAGGGTCTTTGGCCATTTGATGTATATTTGGTCTACTTCATGTTATACCCTCTTGTGGCCTTAATCTTGCATTGCATTTTGAGCATGTTTGCATACTGATTTGAGGCTTGTCATCTACTTTAAATGTACATATTTTTAGCCCCTATTCAGTGTTGTAGAAGGGTATTTTTCCATTTGGGCTTTGCATCTACCACTTGCTTCATGACCTCCCTTGCGGAGCCATTTTTGTATGCCATCTTAGCCCTACTTGTGATTGCTGTTTGGCCATGTTTTGTACTGTAAAAATGTGAGTTTTGGGGCTTCCTTGCTTCTGCTTTTTCATGTCATGTATCAATTATGCATGTACGGTATAGCTGTAGGCCATTTTATGCATTGAAATCCATGTTTCGGGATCATTTCATGCATCGGGTATTATTTCGCCTCATTTCGGGGCTGTTTTGCCCCTCATTTTGCCACTATTTTTTGCATGTTTGCATATCATATTCCATGTCTTTGCTATGTCTCATTAGAGTGGCATTTCGGTGCCTGAGGGTCCGTTCTCGGTTTGCATGCCCGCGGGCACGCACTTCGAGGTATCTTGTTTTCATCTGATGGCCTCCTATGTGAGTGTGGCTGAGGCTCTCTCATGTTGGTGTAAGCCCATTATTGCATTGCGTATGCCATTTCACCCATAGCATTGTGCATGCCCGGTTGTGTATTACCTCTTGTAGCGTGTATGCCATCCCATAACATTGTGTATGTTAGGATTGCGTATTAGTTGCATTTCATGCATGTCATGCATATCGCATCGTGTTCGGGATAAGAGTTACCCCGGGCATGGGAAACGAGGCGCGTTTCGTACTCCAAGTAACGGAATATGTCTCAATTCCCAAGTCACCGACGCTCCGGATTATCCGTGATGGAGTTAGGTTCTGTTGCAGCATTCACATGCATTCATCCTATATTAAGTTGTGCAATTCGGCTCCTTGGCCATCATGCATCGATATGCGTGATTGGTGGCACGAGGATCGAGGCATGCATATATTTGTGAAATACATTGCTATGCCCTTTCCTGCTCTCTGTTGTAGCAAAATGGAGAATCAGCAACTTTTCGGAGTCTGGCACGCGTTTCGAGAAACATTGCAAACAGAGGCTAATTGGGGCATCCCAGTGGATTTCCGCGCAAAGCAGCCCAAACATGCAGCATTCATCAGAATCAAGGCAGCCCCTGGCTTGCATGCCAGTTTACAATTTTTCTTAGTTAATTTGTTAATTAATTAGGAATTGTGTATTATTTGGACTGTATTATTCTTTCATTCGGGACTGTATATTTATTTGGACCCTCTGCGCGAGGGCATAATTGTAATAAGTGTGGGTGAGTGTGATGTATGTCTTCCAACCCACGTCTTTCTTCCTTTTATTTACCCGCTTATGATGGTTAGATATAGGGCATATTTCGATTAGCATACAGTATGACAGCATGTTTGCATCATTCATCTGTTTTGCATGCACCGGGCTCGGCGCATCATACAAACTGCATTTGTATTTCAATTCCAAATTGAATACGTGTTAGTTGTAGCATCCCACATGCCATGTTTAGAATAGCCGAGCCTGCTATAGTTGCATCTTTGCATGTGTTGCATTAGGCATTTCTGTATATTTAGGATCATGCATGATTTCTAATCAGTTTCTGTTTTGGCTTGGAGTATTCGGTGAGTTTTATGCTTTAGCATCCTTACATGCGTGTGAGTGACTGCCATGATAGCATGCTTACCATGAGGCTAACTGCTTATGTGATATACCTGCTTGGATGCCTGTGGGTGAAGGTTGGGTTATTTGAATTGGGACAATGCATTGATTGTTTGTTTTAAGCCCACTAGATAGTGGCAAAACCATTGTTTTCTAAGCCCACCCGAGGGTGGCAAATTCACGTCTTAGCCTACCTGCGGGTAGCACCATCAAACCATTTTCAAACAAATAAACATGAAATGTTTTGTTCCAATTCAGGCGACCTAGTCTATACTTGTATGCTGTGTGCATCACATAGTAACCTAGGCTAATAACCGGAATAAGAACATATAATGTTTTCAAAATAAGATATCATGGTTAGTAGAGGCCGGTCTTTGACCGGGCGAGCGGGGGTGCTCACGAAGTGACCTTCCCCAATCGTACCCAAGTTCCCGAGCCGAGGCAACTTTGGTGATGACGGACACGTGGCCTTTGGCACCGAGTTAGGGTTTCCTAAATTTCCCATTCAAAAACATTTAGGTGGCGACTCTGTATCTGGCAAAGCAGTCCATGTTTGGCACTTCTTTCAAAAATCTGTTTTTAAAATCGATTTGCCGGATTTGGACTATTTGGTTCAAGATTAAGAACCGTGACATTTGAGTCCTTCGAACTGTAGTGACCCAATATCGAACCAGAACGGGGGGGACTCGCACTCCTTTCGCCCGGGATGCGTTCGGGGACGTCTACAGTTTTTGGCGACTCTGCTGGGGACTTAGAGAACTTGACTCGAACTCATGATATCTGGTTTTGACTAAACTTGTGTGTTTCTTTGCATTGCATTTGCATTGGTGCGCCTAGGACATCGTGTTTGCCATATGCCATTCCCGAACGATTTACCGGAGGCTTGTCTTGTCAAGGCATGTCCATAAGGCTGATCGGCTCTGGGCTCTGACAGCATGGGAACACAAACCCCGGTTTTACCAGGGCACCCTTTTTGACCATTCGACCTAGTGCATATTCGGATCCATAGTGACCATTCCAAACTAGGACAGGTTGCTTACCCGTTTATAGGTTGTTTGAAACCGCTGTGTGCGTAGTAAAACCCTAGCTCCTGACAAAATAGGACAGGGAAACCCTCCCCCAACATAGGGGTGTTTTGGCTCTCACTTATCTGCTATGTGCTTTAGAGTGCGTCTCTACAGGAATGCATGTATCAGTCTGTGAGTTTGGGCATCAGGCCTGCGGGCATCAGTCAGTATCTGAGAATCAGTTGTCTGCGGATATCGGATTCAGTTTTGGGGAACAGTGATACAGGAACAGTGATCAGTGATTGAGGACAGTGTATTTTCAGCTTATCAACTGTGTGTTGTATGCCCGACTGTGTTGTGTGTATTTAATTTAAGCTGTTATGCTGCCCGTTTAACTGGTTATTTATTTCCTTTTCGCTTTATTATCTTTTTGCTAGGGACAGTTTTTAGCACGATTGCTTCCGAACCAGTAGATACTCCCCAAGCACTTTGGACACGAGGTCGCCGACTCAATCGATCCGAGGATCTGGTTGACGGACATCTAGTGTTCCACTCTCTACCCCCAATTATCAGAAGAAGGCCGAGGAGGCGCAGTGTGTCAGAACAGGGATTACCGGGACAGAGGGCTACTTTGACAGTAAACAGTCAGGTTGAGATTTCTGTGTCTGCCATAGAGATACATTTACCGGTCATTCAGATGGAACAGCAGAATACATCAGGGATGGAGGCGATGATGCGCCAAATGCACGAGAGCATGAAACAGATGCAGGAGGATGCCATCCGCCAAGCGAAATTTTCTAAACAACAAGCCACAGTCATGGCCCAGTAGGCCGAGCTGATTACTAGGCTGCAACAGCAGAATGCAACGTCTGCTTCACATCAGGCCCCTCCTCCACCAGCGGCTCCACTACCCGAGCAGGCACTTACTGGTCAGAATACCCTGCCAAATCCTCAGAATACCCTGCCAAATCCTCAGAATACCCTCCCGAACACCCAGAACACCCTACCCAATGTCCAGAATATCCAAGAGGACACCAACCTTCCAACGGGGCTGGCTCCGCCCCCGCTTCTGCCTCAACTGTCCAAGAATCTTACACCCAACCACCCGGACTCTCCATTCGAGTTCGAGGTAGATCATACAGCTCTAAAACTGAGTAAGTTGGAGAAGCTTTTCAAGAAATCGCAGGGGGTGAAGGCCATCCCAGACATCGAAGATGGGTACACCGACGTGGCCGTAACATTGCCAGACAGATTCAAGATGCCACAGATTGATCGTTTTGATGGGTCAGGGGATCCTATGGTCCATCTCCGGCTATTTTCAGACATCCTGAGGCCAATGGGCCTAACCCGACCACAAAACTTTCCCTGTTTGGCCGAACTTTGTCGGGTGTGGCAGCCATTTGGTATGCGAAGTTAGAAGATGACGTGAAAAGAAGCTGGGATGAGATGGCTGAGGCCTTCGTTGCACAGTACTCGTACAATACACAGATCGAGATTACAACCCGTGATCTCGAAACGACGAGGCAGGAACCCAAGGAGTCTTTCTCCGATTTTGTAACTAGATGGAGGGAAAAGGCGTCAATGATGACCTTGAGGCCTACAGACAAAGATCAAATCCGGATGATTGTGCGCAATCTCCAACCGAAACTCATGCAGAAGATGATCGTACTCCCCTTTCCCACCTTCTCAGATTTACACGAGATGGGGGTACAGATCGAGGATGCGATGAAGCAAGGTTTGATCGACCAGGACCGGGAGCAGCCCCGAAGGACATTCAACCGCAATAACAACGCAGGCCCGAGTGGCGCTGCAAACACAAGGACTTCGGAGGTTGGTATGGTCACCACCACTCCCCCTCCCCATCCAAGGCCCGCGGCGGCCACACCCTTTTCCAGTACATCCGGGAGCAGTACCCAAGCCCCGAGATATCAGTCCAGAGGCCAAAGAACCTTCACCCCCCTCTATATGCCCCTGTCCAAAGCTCTGGGGGTGTTAATCAGGAAAAAGCATTTGACGCCCTTGGAGCCAAGGCCGCTGCCAAATCCACTCCCTCCCTCTCACGACCCAGCAAAATACTGCGCGTATCACCAACAGCATGGTCATGACACCGACCGTTGTTTCAGATTACGTCATGAGATCCAGGATCTTATTGACAAGCAGGTGATCGCGCCTCCCGAAAAACCCAACGTCACGACAAATCCTCTCCCACCACATAACCAAGCCCCTCCTCCCAACAGAATCAACTTCATCCAAACTGGGGTCGTGTCTTACGATCCTAGTATCTATATCACCCCATCCCACCTACCTAAGCTGGAGGTGATCCTTCCTGTCTGCACTGACTTGTGCATGATGGACGTCTCCACAACCCAATCCAAGCCAGTGGTGGTGACCACCGAAGATGGGACAGGGTAGATTTCAGAGGAAAAGGGGGTTGCTGAGTCTGAGATTGAACAGTCCGGGAATCTTGCTGAAGGAGCTTATGATCCGAGTGAATATATCCAGTCAGTGGGCCAGTCTGAGCTGAGTGTAAGGCTGCCAGAAAAAGCAGAGTTATGTGTGATTCAGGGGGACAGATTTGAATGGGGAACAAATGATCTAGCAGCTGTGGGAGAAGACTTGGCCAACCTCCAGTTCTTCAATGACCAAGAATCGGGGGATGCAGCAATCAACTGGTTCGAATATGAGGAGTCGACAGAAGTTGTCGGATGGTTAGATGATCAACCAGACGTTGTAGAATATCAACCAGAACAGGGCCCAGCAGGGGCGAGAGTATCAATGGTGGCCGGAAGGGCCGAGGGTCAGAATCCACCGCCGGAGAGCGCCGGCACTAAGAATTTCGCTTAGAATTTGGGGATTGTAAATGCAGGAAATATTGAACAACCAGCTGTACTGACGCTGTAGACACCCCATTTTTGATCGACCTTAAGACTCAGACGTCACCGATTGAGCGCTCGGTGATGTTGCATATTGTGCTCGTTCAGAAGTCTCAGAGTCGCGGCCGTGAGCCCCGCCTCCGGACTTCCGAACCCTCTTCTGTGCCTTGCCTCGGTTTGCGAACCAGACTCGGTTTTCTCTGTTTCTTTTCCTGAAGGGAGGGAGAGGTCTAGCAGATCATCTCTCAGTGGCCGTGGGCTATATTTCGTGGCCGTAGGCCATTTTGCCCATTTCGGAGCCCGGTTCCCGGTTTTCGGAGCCGTCAGGCCGTGTGCCTCGGTTCAGGACCGCCTAACCATCTCCGATTCCTCCGGTTTTTGGCATACATCTTATTTACTCCCTTTTGAGGGACACTGGGGTCCGAGAGACCCACTTCAAGGCCGAATGCCACTTTCGGTGCTTAACAGCCTATTTTCGGGACCCCGAACTACGTGTTTTGGTCCCCGAGCATTCGTTTTGCATCGGTTTTCGTTCATTTTTGGCAGGTACCTCTGTTTTATCATAAGGAAGGTCACTGAAGAGTGGGAGGCCAGCAATTGTCTCAGCAATCAGTTATGCTCCTCCGGTGCCCTCCGACGCCCGTTTTTCTCACTTCCGAGCCAGTGTTGACCACCCTAGGAGCATTTTCTTCAAGCCCAAACCACATATTTGTGTTGTACACACATGGGAGGACCCTAAAACTCCATGGCCGGCCAGTAATTCCACCTGACCCTTTTGAACCCCTCCTAAAAATGGCCTATTCTCTCTCCTGTTTTACAGTTTCCAATTTTGAACAATAGGGTTGTGTTGAGGGGACATGGGAGGCCACCAATATGTGGTGGCCGGCCACTAAATCAATTTGGCCTTTTTGACCCTTGGCCGGCCGGCCATAGGGGGTGGTCGGCCGGCCACCTGCAACCAAAATACCTAGCCGACCTTGATCCTCACAATTGGCACTTTACAGCTGTATAGCTGTTTTCTCCCAAAATATCTCTATCCGGGGGAAGACTTGAGGAGGAAAACTTGGTGTCATTTTCCTCGTACCTTGCTCCCTCTCTTTGGCCTTTATAATAGCAGCTCCAACACTCTCTCAAGGGTTAGAAAAACTTGCCTCAAGCATACACACTCATATCTCTCTCCATCTCTCTCAAATTCTCAAGTTTTGGTTCCATTTCTTCATCATCATCAAGCACCACCACCACTACTCTATTTCCAGAAGTTAGGAGAGCTTTCCAGCAGCTAGGAGGCATCCATTCTTCAAGCAAAAGGCAGCCAAGACTTGTCTACAAGGGTAAGTTCTCATTCCCCTCTTTTGTAGCACTTTCTTGCTCCATTTCTTAGGCCCATTTTCTTACTGTTTTGGGCTCCGACCCTAACTGAAACTAGTCCTTTTTTGAGCCATTCTTCATTTTTGATCAAGGGCTCAACCCTGTTTGAGCCCTCCATTTAGTACTTGCTTCAATACCATCTTGTATGCCATTATTTTGCATGAAATTTATAGTCCATGTGTGATCTGTTTTCGAGCATAATGTAAACTGTAAGTGGGCCTATTTTGAGCCCCTCTTCAACATTGAAGAAGGGCTCAACCCTGTTTGATCCCCCCATGATGCACTTGCTTCATAATCTCTCCTATTTACCGTAAAGTTGCATGATTTGTTTGGCCTATATGTAAATTGTTTTGGAGCATGTCATGAACTGTGAGTAAGCTTATATTGTGTCCCTCTACAACATTGTAGAAGGGATCAACCTTGTTTGGGGCCTCCATGTTATACTACCATTATACCCCTCTTTGGCCCCCATTTTGCATGCTTCTTTAGGCTTATCTATCTTCTGTTTTCGGCCATCATCAGAACTAGAAATGGTCATATTTTTGATCCTTGGATATATTTCATTAAGGGTCTTTTCTTTTTGATGAATTTTTAGGCCTACTTCATGTTATACCCTCTTAGGCCTATTTCTTGCATGGCATTTTTAGCATGTTTGCATACTGATTGGGGGATGTCATCTACTGTAAATGTTCATATTTTTGTCCCTCTTCAGTGTTGTAGAAGGGTACTTTTGTTGTTTGGGCTTTTCATTTACCATCTACTTCAATACCCTCTCTTGGCCCCTATTTTTGCATGCCATTGTTGCCCTATCTATGCTTGCTGTTTGGCCATATTTTAGACTGGAAAATACTTGTTTTGGGGCTGCCTTGCTACTGTATTTTCATTCCATGTCCATATTGTGCATACATTGCATAGCTGTACGCCACTTCGGATGCCTAAATTCGCATTTCGGGACCATTCCTTGCATTTGGTGTCCTTTCGCCATCTTTCGGGACTGTTTTCCCCCATACTTCAGTGCTGAAATCTCATTGGCATGTTTGCATATCATTTTCTATGTCATTTCATGTCTTAACGCCATCTCCTCGGTTTGCGTGCCCGTGTGCACGCATTTCGAGACATCTCATTTTTCATCCATCGGCCTCCTATGTGAGTGTGGCTGAGGCTCACTCATGTTAGTGTAAGTCCATTTTGCATTCTGTATGCCATTTTAGTCTCATCGCATTGCGTATGCCATCTCCTCGGTTTGCATGCCCGTGTGCACGCATTTCGAGACATCTCATCTTTTATCCGACGGCCTCCTATGTGAGTGTGGCTGAGGCTCACTCATGTTGGTGTAAGCCCATTATTGCATTGCGTATGCCATTTCATCCATAGCATTGCGTATGCTTGGTTGTGTATTACCTCGTATAGCGTGTATGCCATTTCATGATATTGTGTATGTTAGGATTGCATATTAGCTGCATTTCATGCATGTCATGCATATTGCATTGTGTTCGGGATAGGAGTTAGCCCGGGCACGGGAAACGAGGCACGTTTCGTACTCTGAGCGACGAAACGGGTCTCAATTCCCAAGTCACCGACACTCCGGATTATCCATGATGGAGTTAGGTTTTGTTGTAGCATTCATACGCATTCATCCTATATTGAGTTGTGCAATTCGACTCCTCGGCCATCGTGCATCGATATGCGTGATTGGTGGCACGAGGATCGAGGCATGCATATATTTGTGAAATACATTGCTATGCCCCTTTCCTGCTCTCTGTTGCAGCAAAATAGAGAATCAGCAACTTTTCGGAGTCCGGCACGCATTTCGAGAAACATTGCAAACAGAGGCTAATTGGGCATCCCAATGGATTTCTCGCGCAAACAGCCCAAGCATACATCATTCATTATCTGGGCAGAGTTAAGGCAGCCCTGGCTGGCATGCCAGTTTACAGCTTTCTTAGTTAATTTGTTAATTAATTAGGAATTTGTATATTATTCGGACTGTATTATTCTTTCATTCGGACTGTATTATTTTTTTGGACCCTCTACACGAGGGCATAATTGTAATAAGAGTGCGTGAGTGTGATGTCTGATGTCTTCAACCCCACGTCTTTCTTCCTTTTATTTACCCGCTTATGGTGGTTAGATATAGGGCATATTTCAATTAGCATACAGTATGACAGTATGTTTGCATCATTCATCTGTTTTGCATGCACCGGGCTCGACGCATCATACAAACTGCATTTGTATTTCAATTCCAAATTGAATACATGTCAGCTGTGGCATTCCATATGCCATGTTTAGAATAGCCGAGCCTGCTATAGTTGCATCTTTGCATGTGTTGCATTAGGCATTTCTGTATTAGGATCATGCATGATTTCTAATGAGTTTCTGTTTTGGCTTGGAGTACTCGGTAAGTTTTATGCTTTAGCATCCTTGCATGCGTGTGAGTGACTGCCATAAATAGCATGCTTACCATGAGGTTATGTGCTTATGTGATATAACTGCCTTGAATGCCTGTGGGTGGAGGTTGAGTTACTTGGAGTGGAACAAATCATTGACTGTTTGTTTTAAGCCCACTAGATAGTGGCAAAATCATGTTTTCTAAGCCCACCTGAGGGTGGCAAATCCACGTCTTAGCCTACTTGCGGGTAGCACCATTAAACCATTTTCAAATAAACAAACATGAAATGTTTTGTTCCAATTCAGGCGACCTGGTCTATACTTGTATGCTGTGCGCATCACATAGTAACCTAGGCTAATAACCGGAATAAGAACACACAATGTTTTCAAAACAGATATCATGGTTAGTAGAGGCCGGTCTTTGACCGGGCGAGCGGGGGTGCTCACGAAGTGACCTTCCCCAATCGTACCCAAGTTCCCGAGCCGAGGCAACTTTGGTGATGACGGACACGTGGTCTTTGGCACCGAGTCAGGGTTTCCTAAATTTCCCATTAAAAAAAAAATTTAGGTGGCGACTCTGTATCTGGCAAAGCAGTCCATGTTTGGCACTTCTTTCAAAAAAATCTATTTTCAAAACGATTTGCCGGATTTGGACTCTTTGGTTCAAGATTAAGAACCGTGACATTTGAGTCCTTCGAACTGTAGTGACCCATATTGAACCAGAACGGGGGGGACTCGCACTCCTTTCCCCCGGGATGCGTTCGGGGACGTCTACAGTTTCTGGCGACTCTGCTGAGGATTTAGAGAACTTGACTCGAACTCATGATATCTGGTTTTTGACTACACTTGTGTGTTTCTTTGCATTGCATTTGCATTGGTGCGCTAGGACACCGTGTTTGCCATCTGCTATTCCTGAGCGGTTGCCGTTTGCGGAGGCTTGTCTTGTCAAGGCATGTCCATAGGCTGACCGGTTACGGGCTCTGCTAGTATGGGAACACAAACCCCGGTTTTACCGGGCACCCTTTTTGACCATTCGACCTAGTGCATATTCGGATCCATAGTGACCATTCCAAACTAAGACAGGTTGCTTACCCGTTTATAGGTTGTTTGAAACCGCTGCGTGCGTAGTGAAACCCTAGTTCTCCTGACAAAATAGGACAGGGAAACCCTTACCCCAACATAGGGGTGTTTTGGCTCTCACTTCTGTTATGTGCTTTAGAGTGCGTCTCTACAGGAATGCATGTATCAGTCTATGAGTTTGGGCATCAGCCTGCGGGCATCAGTCAGTATCTGAGAATCAGTTGTCTGCGGATATCGGATTCAGTTTTGGGGAACAGTGATACAGGAACAGTGATCAGTGATTGAGGACAGTGTATTTTTCAGCTTATCAACTGCGTGTTGTATGCCCGACTGTGTGTTGTGTGTATTTAATTTAAGCTGTTATGCTGCCCGTTTATCTGGTTATTTATTTCCTTTTCGCTTTATTATCTTTTTGCTAGGGGTAGTTTTTTAGCACGATTGCTTTCAAGCCAGTAGATACTCCCCAAGCACTTTGGACTCGAGGTCGTCGACTCAATCGATCCGAGGATCTGGTTGACGGACATCCAGTGTTCCACTCCCTACCCCCAGTTGCCAGAAGAAGGCCAAGGAGGCGCAGTGTGTCAGAGCAGGAGGCGCATACGATAATACTAGCAGGGAAGTGATGGGGACTGTCAAGATTCAAACCAAGGTTGGTCCAGGACAACACGACATCGAATTTTCATGTCTTGGACGTTCCCGCAACCTTCAACCTACTCTTGGGGCGGCCGTGGTTGCACAAGTAAAGGCAGTCTCTTCCACTCTACATCAGATGATGAAATACCCCTATGGAAAGGGAGTAGCCATTGTGTTTCGGGAATTCATCAATCCATCCGCCTCCAAAGGTATCTACGCCAGTCCTGGAAATTGAGCATGGCACAGAGGACGTATTCTTATCAGGATTCACTTTGGCTGAGGCCCGGGTAGTACAGAATATTATGGCTGTGAATGAGGGGGTATACGTCAGTGCTCAATCCGTCTACCTCATGAACAAGCTACAACACATCCCCGGGATGGGATTGGGAAGGAGCGACAGGAAAGGAGTCGCTGCGTTGGCCGAAGTGCCACACAACCCGCATACCTTTGGACTGGGTTATCTGCCCACCAAAGAGGACTGGGTGAGGAAAGGAAAAGAAATGGCCGGTAGAGCCAGAGCGAAGCAGACTGGGAAGCCTTTTGAATTAATGCACAGGCCCATCCAGGGTACCCTGAACGGACGCTTTGTCCGGAAGGGGGAGGATTTTCCGTTTTGCGGCTTCCCGGAGCCATGGTTAAACGCGGAGAGGAAGCGCGTACCAGGCTTCGAGATTTTCTTTGACCTACAACTATCCGGGGATGACGTTGCCACCGAGCAGACAGACCCACCAGCTGAGGCTGAGCAGTGTAAAGCGGGGGATCCTGAGGGCACAGAATTTGAAATGGGGGTAGCACTGGCATGTCTACTTTCTGATCCTCCGATCGACCATGAGTGCTTGGGGGATAACTTCGCGGTTTCCATAATTGGGGATGGAACGGCTGCTAGCCAACCAGCAGCTATCTTGGACGCATCTATCGCACCCTCTCTCACTTGGCAATATGAGGAGGGATTTTTGTCCAGCAGCACCGGGTCAGGTAGTGAGCCAGAATCTGATTCCACCGAATCTTGTGAGTCGGAATCAGGTTCCAGCTCGACTGAGTCTGAGTCTGGTACTCCTGGGGATGATCACCCGGATGCCACAGTCCTGTCTAGGTCGTCTTTTTCCTTTTCATTTGAGTCTGTTGTAAATGAATCGGACGATTTGGATGAACTTAATTAGAATCAGGTGACTGTGGTTTCTGAGTATTTTTCTGTGCCCTTGATTTATTGCATTAATTCAGACTTTCAAAACTTTGATGAAAACGACGAGGACGAAGTTCCTCCGGTTTTACAACGTTTAATTGAACAAGAGCAAGAGAGATTTGTTAAACCATTAATGGATGAAATCATTACCGTGAACATTGGTACTGAGGAGGACCTGCGGCTGGTCCAGATCGGGTCCACGTTGTCTTCGGAGGAACGCGAGCGCTTAGTCGCTTTATTAAAAGATTTCAAAGATGTTTTCGCGTGGTCCTACGAAGACATGCCTGGAATCGATCCGGAGATTGTACAGCATCGGATCCCCCTTGACCCCGAGGCCTGACCTGTCAAACAGAAACTCAGAAGGATCCGCCCGATTGGGCTCTTAAGATTAAGAAAGAGTCACCAAGCAAATCGACGCAGGCTTCCTGCTAGTATCAGAGTACCCGACTTGGTTGGCCAACATTGTTCCGGTGCCGAAGAAAGATGGCAGGATCCGGGTATGTGTGGATTTCAGGGATTTGAACAGAGCTAGTCCGAAGGACGACTTTTCCCTACCGCACATCGATGATTGGTAGATTTCACACACGGGGCATGCTTTTGCTCTCATTCATGGATGGCTTCTCAGGCTACAACCAGATAGTGATGGCGCCAGAAGACCGGGAAAAGACTGCATTCACCACCCCGTGGGGGACGTATTGCTACAGGGTAATGCCGTTTGGGCTGAAGAACGCTGGAGCTACTTATCAACGGGCCGCGACCACAATATTACGTGATATGATCCACAAAGAGGTTGAGGTGTATGTGGACGACATGATTGTCAAGTCCAAAGAAAGAGAGGGCCACTACACCGCCTTGCATAAGTTTTTCCAAAGGATCAGGGAATTCCGGTTGCGGCTAAACCCTCAGAAATGTACATTTGGTGTTACAGCGGGAAAAATGCTGGGGTTTTTGATCACACAAAGAGGCATCGAGGTCGACCCTTCCAAAATCAAGGCCATCCTAGAAATGCCCTCACCAAGGACTGAAAAGGAGGTGCGAGGCTTTCTGGGTAAAGTGCAATTCATAAGACGGTTTATCTCAAAATTAACCTTAACTTGTGAACCACTTTTTGGTCTCCTGAAGAAAGGCAAGAAGTTCCAATGGGACGGCCGATGTCAAGCTGCATTTGAACAGATCAAAGAATATCTACAGAACCCACCCGTTTTATCACCATCAGAACCGGGGAAACCGTTGATTTTGTATCTGTCAGTGACTGAAACTACAATGGGCTGCATGCTTGCGCAAGAATCAGAAGATAAGGTGGAGAAAGCCATCTACTATTTGAGCAAAAAGATGCTGGAGTATGAGACCCGATATACACCGCTGGAAAAGGCTTGCTTAGCTCTGGTATGGGCTACCAGGAAGCTGCGGCACTACCTGTTAGCTCACTCTGTAACGTTGGTTTCACGACTTGACCCCATCAAATATCTCTTCGAGAAACCAGCGCTCACGGGTAAGCTAGCTCGTTGGTTGCTGTTGCTCTCCGAATTTGATCTCACGTACGTGACACGCAAGTCAGTAAAAGGAAGAGCAGTGGCAGAGTTCCTTGCCGACCATCCAGTTGAGGGGGATGAAGCAGTTGAGTACCTGTTCCCGGATGAATCAATTCTGCACATCGACGATGAAACTTGGACGATGTACTTTGACGGAGCGTCAAATCAACATGGGTATGGGATAGGAGTGTTGCTGATAGCACCCGACAATTCCCGTATCCTCTCACCTTCAAACTCCGATTCAAAGTCTCGAACAATGAAGCAGAATACGAGGCGTGCATCGCTGTCTAGAAGCAGCCCTGGAACTAGGGGCAAGACGGTTGGACGTCATTGGGATTCGAACCTTGTTGTGTCTCAAGCTAAAGGAGACTGGAAAGTGAAAGAGGAAAAGATGATGATGTATCACCAAACCTTGGATTTGCTGATTCCTCGGTTTGAGAAGCTAAGTTTTACTCATCTACTAAGAGAGAACAACAGGTTCGCAGATTCTTTAGCAACCTATCATCTATGATAGACATCCCGTGTGGAGTCCGAATGCGTCCAATCATCATTGACCAGAAATTTTCTCCTGCCTATGAGTCATTGCAGCCATAGATGAAGTTCAGGACGAACACCCCTGGTATTACGACATCTGGAACTTCTTGGGGAAAGAAACATATACCCGCCAGGGGTAAATGCCAAAGACAAAAGGGCAATCAAGAGAATGGCAGTTCAGTTCATCATCTACGGGGGTAAACTGTATAAAAGGGGTCATCTGGAATGCATAAACTGTGCGTTGATGCCGAAGAGTCAAAGCATCTGATGGAAGCCATCCACGGAGGAGAATGTGGTGCGCACATGAATGGGGTAATGTTGGCACGGAAGATCCTCAGACAGGTTATTACTGGTCCACCATGGAGGAGGATTGTATTGGTTTCGTCCGGCGATGCCACAAATGTCAGATTCATGCAAATCGCATGAACATTCCGCCGTCAAAGCTGTATAACATGACTTCGCCATGGCCGTTTTCAGTCTGGGGAATTGATGTAATCGGAGCAGTTACGCCAAAGGGTCGAATGGGCATGAGTTCATCTTGGT